>PVIC010036797.1:0-18389 GCA_004025085.1 Thryonomys swinderianus
AGCAGCGAGGGCCACCTGGTCCCCACAAATGTCCCACGCAAGGGGAGGGCCCGACGCAGCAGCGAGGGCCACCTGGTCCCCACATCTGTCCCACGCACGGGAGGGCCCGATGGAGCAGCGAGGGCCACCTGGTCCCCATGTCTGTCCCACGCACGGGAGGGCCCGACGGAGCAGCGAGGGCCACCTGGTCCCCACGACTGTCCCACGCACGGGAGGACTTGACGGAGCAGCAAGGGCCACCTGGTCCCCACGACTGTCCCACGCACGGGAGGGCCCGACGGAGCAGCGAGGGCCACCTGGTCCCCACGACTGTCCTTACTGGGAGCTGCAGGGGCTCGGTCCCCGCTATGGGGCAACAGCGCCCACTTGGAGGCGCTGAGCTGCCACGCGTTGTCGCCAGGGCCCTGCTGACCCTGGTGTCCCAGTCGCTGTAGGTCTGAGGACGTCTGAGCATCCCCGGGGATCTGGGCCGGAACTGGGAAGGCACGTGCCAGAGAGGCCTGTGCGCCAGCTTCTCTGCCCTGGAGTCCTGGGTCCCGAGAAGGCTGGGGTGGGCAAAGGAACCTCCGGGGCCACGAGCCGACACCCTGAGGCTGAACTGTCCAAGCACGGAGCGGAAGAGGCAGCGGCGCCGGGTGTGAGGTAATTCAGGAGGTAAACGTTTGTTCCCTCGTGTCCTTTCTACTGCCTCCACTTCCGCTCTCAGAATCCTAAGAAGAGCCTGTACAGACACAGCTCAGCAGCCCTCTGCCCCCACACTTCTCCGCTGCCCCCACTGCGCTCCCGAATCAGGTAATACCGAGCATAACAAATAGAACAGAACAGCCCAGAGTGCAGAAATCACCGTCACACGGAAGACTCAACGGTTACAGCAGGGTGGAACCCGCGGCTGGCGGGCCGCACGTCGCCTGACCCTCACCCACAGCTCCGCTGCCACAGCTGCGCTCTCCGGGCACGTGTGCACAGGGCCCACTGGCGCGGGCCGGCTGCCTCCTCGGGGCCCCGAATGATGACCTTGACCAGCAGGTGTGAAAACAGAGCGGCTCTGAGAGAAGAGCCGCCGCCGCCGGGGCGCACATCTCAGCCAGCGCGGGGAGGAGCCATTTAAACCTTTTATTCCCTGCCGAGGCCCCAGAGGCCTGTGCACTAAGCAGCCACCTGCCGTGTCCGCGCAGGGCACAGGCCACCGCCACTGAGAGCATCTCGTTGGGCAGTGAACGCACTGCCTGGTGCCCCAGGGCTGCCAGGTACACCGGCCCCGAAGGCCGATGGAGAGGCTGGCCAACGGGCAGGGCACAGCTCACACACGTGGACAGGACTGAGCGTCTGCTTGTTGCCATAAGACCAAGCACAACCAGAGGCTCTGGACCCCTGGGGGCAGAGAGGGGTTTGTGCTTTGGCGAGAGAAAGGACCCTTCCACTTAAAATTAAACAATCAGGGGCCGGAGATTTAGCTCAGTGGTTCTGGCGCCTGCCTCACAAGTGCAAGAGTTATGGGATCCGAGTTTGATCCCGTAACCACATACAATGCTGGGTGCGGTGACTCATGCCCATCAACAATCAGCACCACATACCACAGTGCCGGGCGTGGTGGCTCACGCCTGTCGTCCCAGCACTCGGGAGGCAGAGGCAGGAGGATTGCTGAGTTCCAGGCTTGCCTGGGCTACATAGTGAGCTCAGGGCCAGCCTGAATTACAAAGCGAGACCCTGTCTCAAAAAAATTTTTTTTAATTAAATTAAATTAAACAATCAGGCCATGCAGTTCACAAAGCAGCCACTCCTGCCGCTGCCAGCTCGGCTTCTCAGCTCCATGTAGGCTGGGGGTGAAGGAAGACTACATTGCGGGCAAGCGGAGAGAGCACACGGGGTGAAGTGAGCGATCACCGTCCTCAGAGCCAGGAGCTGGCGAGGTTTGAATCTGGACTCTCCAGTCAAACTCTGATGGAAGGCTGGCTCAGCCTCTGGCGAAAGAAATGCACATTTCTTTAGCAAAAAGGGGGAGGATACTTTAGGTACCTTCAGTCTGACGGCCACCAAGCAGGAGCACAAACTGACCTCCACGGAACTGCAGCATGGTGGCTTATGCTCAAAACAGATTTAAGGAAAAATACTGAGAGCCTGGACAAAGGAGGCCCTGCAGTCCCAGAGAAGGGCAGAGAGGGAGGCAGCGAGGGAGGGAGGCACGAAGGAAACCCCAAGACACACAAGTGCAAGCGGTCACCGAGCTGCGCCGACAGCGCTGCTTAGCTCAGGAGATTTGTCTTGTCAAGCTGAATCCAATCTTAAAGGGGTTCTGTTGCCAGTGACCCCCGCTACTCTGGAGGCTGGGTCAGGAGGCCTGCCAATTTGAGGCCAGCCCAGGAGCTTAGCAAGACGTTGCCTCACACTCAAAACAATAAATAAACAAATAAATAAACACTACATAAATAAATAGGGCCGGGAGTGTAGCTGAGAAGCTTTCCGGGTTGAGTCCCCAGTGCCGACAAAAAATGGAGGAGCGCGCGGCTCCCCCGCACTCAGCTCTGAGCCTGGGCTCACGCGGCACTAACGCCGTGAAGGGGCCTCTCCCACGGAGCGAACCCCAAGTGCAAGGTGCGAAGGGAGAAGCCGGAGCGGCTAAGGTGAGCGTGTCCCTCCGGACCGGAGGTGCGTGGCCGGGCAGCACCCCACGGCGCGCCAGTGTTTCCGGAGTCGGCGCCTGGAGGAGGCCCGACCTCCGGAGGGTAAAGGCCGACGCTCGGGGCCCTCCCTCGGCGTGCCCTCACCCTCCGTCCGGGCAAGGACGGCCCTGCCCAGGTGGAACCGGCCTAGCTCTGCCCCGCGAGGCTGCTCGGTGTGACGGTGGAGTGAAGACAAGGGCCCTTCAGCCTCTGCTCCACAGCCTCCACCTCAGACGAGCGGCTCAGCAGGCTCCGGGGTGCTGCCCGAGTCTCCCACTCGCTCTCATCTGGAGCAGTGCAGCTGGCATGACCATCACTGAGACCCAGACGGCAGAGACAGCGAGTGGCGGCACCTGCTTGTCCCAGCGGACTGCCCATGTCTCCCCCAGAGAGCTCCCGAGCACGCGGAGCCGGCGCGGGTCAGGCTGAGGGGCCCAGACGGTGGCCTCGGCCGGAGCTGTCCGGCTTACGTGGCGAGGATGGTGTTGTTCCTGCCCCCAGCACCCTCTGAGCAGATCCTGGGTGCTTCGTGCTGTCCCACAAAGACCGCGTCCCTGAGGCTCCTTCACGACACAGCCCCTCCAGACTGGGAGGGGGGGAACAGGGCGCCGGCGCTCCCCTGCGGCCTCTGGCCCCATCAGCGCCCGGATCAGAGCGACTCAGGCAGGGTGGCCGCAGAGGGCACACCTTTTACATGGCAGGACTCCACTTTGCTGTTGCCAAGACAACATCACTGTGTTCAGCAAGATGGTCCAGGACAGCGTGTGTCTTCGTTCACATCCACCTTTGAGTTTCCTCCACTCCCCTCAGCCGCCTCCCTTTCTTGCTGGCTTTGGCACAGTACTCTGACTGGCAGTCACAAAGGAAGAGTGGCCACGGAGGCCCAGCAGGCAGCTCATGCCATGACGCCCCACCTTCCCCGGGCATGGAGGGTGGCAGCTGGCTGGCTGAGCAAACAGCTCCAGAGTCCAGGCCAGGTGGAGCCCATGAGGAAGGAGTCAGGAAGAGTGGGGACAGCGGGGAGGAGACAGCAGCGGGACCCCAGCAGGGCAGCCTGCGCACTGTCCTGGAGCGCACACAGCCCCGCGCCTCGCCGTGCAAGATGCCAGCTACGTGGAGTGACGGGCGGCCAGAGAGCCCGGGAGGGTCTGGGGTCTGGGCGGCCCTCTGCTGCCTCTCCCTCGGGTCGTTGTTTGGGGGCTCGAATGGATAAGGCGACGCTGCAAGGGCGCGCAGCAGGAGCGAGGTGCAGGGTGCCGGCCGGCGAGGAGGCTGGGTCCCCTGCCCGCCCGGGTCCGCTCGAGGCCTCGAGCCCCGGCTCCACTCGGGGCCAGCGGCAGTCCGGCCTGACGCCTCCTGCACACATTGCCTCTGTGGCGAACCTCCTTAGACAAGACCGGCAGGGAGGTGCCATGTCGGAAAGACGCCAGTGCCGCCCGCCCTCCTCCCTGTCGCCTCCCTTTCCTTCCCCAGCAGGGAGGAAAAATGTCCTCCGCTCCTGATCTCCGATCTCAGCGGGGTCGCGGGGCACCGGAGGTCCCACGGGCCCGCGTCTTCCTCCTCTGTCGGGTGCCCGGGCCTGTCCAGGGCTGGAAACTGAGGCAGAGGAGTAAGACCCGCCGCGTCCTGGTGAGGAGGGGCCGAGGTCTGAGGCCGGGGCGGCCTGCGCCCGGCCCCGCGACGCCCCTGCAGGCGCCCTTCCCCCTCGCGGCGCCCCCTTCCCGCCCAGGCGCTCCCGCGAAGCCACCCATCCCCCAGCACCTCACTTCCGCGCCCTCCTCCGCGGCGCCCCTTACTCACCCAGGCGCCCGGGGGGCTGCCGGCCGCGGGGCGCGGGGGCGGCGGGCAGGGGGAGCGGCAGCAGCAGCGGCAGCAGCAGGAACAGGAGCGGCCCCATCCCCGCGACCGGCCGGCGCTCAGTCCATGGCCGCGCGGGAGCGAGGACCCAGCCGGGCGAGCCAGGCGGCGCCTGCTACCGCGGCCGCGCCTCTCCGCGCTCCTGCGGCGGCGCCGGGCAGAGCTTCAGCACCGGACAGCGCCGCGGGCCCCGCCCCGCCCCGCCCCGCCCCGCCGCCAGGACCCGCCCAGAGCACGCCCCGCACCGCGCCCGCCCGCTCGGGAGAGCGCCCGCGACACGCCCCCGCACCGCCCCGCCCCGCCCCGCCCGGGCCTCCCAGCCCCGCGCCCCGGCCCCGCCTGCCCTCGGCGGCTGGGCTCCAGGGCTCCCAGGGTCGGGGCAGCTGCCCCCGTTGCTGGCTAATTCCTACTTCTGTTCGAATCCGGCTGGCCACCTGCGCGGCTGAGCGTGCGGTCCGGGGACCCGGCCAGGCCGCACGGAGAGCGGGACCCTCACTTCGGGTCTAGGCGAGAGACTGGAGGGGTCCTCAGCGGGTGCAGAGAGCGGTTGTCAGGCCTCACTGGGGTCTGCCAGGTCCCCCGTGACGCCTCTGGCAGGGACTTCTTTCAAAGACCAGGACGGGGGCGGAGATTTAGCTCAGTGGTTCCAGCGCCTGCCTAGCAAGCGCAGGGTCCCTGGTTTGATCCCGGGAACCACATACGATACGGGGCGTGGTGACTCACGCCCACAGTACCACATATTACCATGCCAGGCGTGGTGGCTCAGGCCTGTCATCCCAGCACTCTGGAGGCTGAGGCAGGAGGACTGCTGACTTGAGGCTTGCCTGGCTCTATAGTGCGCTCAGGGCCAGCCTCAACTACAAAGCAAGTCCCTGTCTCAAAAAAACAAAAACAAAAGACCAAGAGAGGGCGGGGCCGGGGAAGAGCACTCTGTTCAGTTGTGGGTGACTTGGGTGTGAATGGGCGCGTGCAGGAGTGTGCCCTCCAGGCGCCCGCCTCTCCACCCCTGGCTCTGCTCCAGCTTCACCAGCCCTGTCTTCTCCACCTCTGCCCTGCGGCGCCACCGGGCAGCTCACAGCCCAGCCAGCCGGCACTGAGAACCTGAGGTGGGGCCTACTGTTCTGAAGGCCCCGCGTGGGCCCTGGGCAGCTCCTCTTCCCGTCACAGCCTCTCCTGGCCACCTCACCTGTATACCCACAGACCTCAGGGCGCCCTGAGTAGGCAGGTACCTAGCCCAGGATGCTGCAGCCCTGCCGCGCTGCCCGAGTGCCTCTCACAGACTCGGCTTCTCCTGCGCCTTGTTTCCTTCCGTCAGACCAGCACCGGAGCGCGGTCACAAGACCCAAGCAGTTCGTCCAAGGGTTGACTCAGCTGCAGACCTGCTGGCCTACTGTGCGCACCCAGGCCCACCACAGGGTGGCTGGGAGCTGAGAGGGCAGAGGGTGCCATGGACGCCGGGCACAGATGACAGCCCTGACGCTGGCTGACAGGGAAAGGTGGACACAGCCTGGCGGGTGAGGCTCTGTGACCCACAAGGGCGCCGGCAGGACTGGGCTGTGCTATCAGTTGTCTTGACTCGGTCCCTGGTACAGAGGTCACTGTGAACACCCACCTCCCACGTCAGTTCAGTTCAGTGCCTTGGCATTTACAGAGGACGCTCGCCAGCCTGTGCCTACATCCTGGAGGACTGTTTGTTTTGGGCCGTGGTGTCTCTGGTTCCTTGTTTATTGTTGAACAGGTCTCAGGATGGGATTATTTGTTCTTTCTTTGTTTGATCACTGCTTAAATTAAAAGTAGTTTCCTCAATGAGGTCCTGTTTCACCTCCAGAGCTTTGTTAAAGCCAAATTAAAAGGAAAATGTCCTGCTGGGCATGGTGGCTCATGCCTGTCATCCCAGCACTCGGGAGGCAGAGGCAGGAGGATTGCTGAGCTCCAGGCTTGCCTGGGCTACAGAGTGAGCTCAGGACAGCCTGAACTACAAAGCGAGACTCTGTCTAAAAAAAAAAAAAAAATGTCCTCATTGAAGACAGTGAAGAAACAGGGATGGGTGGATCCCAGCTATCAGGAACAGAGGGTGTGGCCAGGTCTGTGTACCACCCTCCTGGCCTCCACAGGGCTGATCAATCCGTCTCTGCTAAAACACAGAAGAAATTAAAGGCAAAGCAATGCCGAGCAGACTGACGGAAGATAATGTCATGCATAAGGCTGGGCTGCGGGCTGAGCTGACCCGAAGCCGTGACCGGACCACACAGACAGCCGGCAGGGACTCGGCGCCCAGCACACACTCCTGTTCCGCAGCCGTGCACGGGGAGGCCCGTCAGGGTCTGGCCTTCGTCTCCTTCAGAGCTTTCTGCTCGGAGGCTGGGCTGGGGTGTGCATGGATCACGGAGGCCACCATCACGATTACTCTTGAGAGCAAGACCGGGGGTCCTGTAGGGCGTGTGGGACAACGGGCCGTCGCCGCTCTGCTTTGAAGTGGTTTCCAGACATATGAAGCTAAAAACAAGAACGGTGAAGGGTATCTAATATGGCACCATTTATCTGAGAAAGAGCTAGGAATCCGCAGCTTTGCTTACTTTTTAAGAGAATAAGCTGTACAATTACCTATTTTGGAAATGAACAAATACATATTCATTAAATACATCTCTTTGAAAATCTAATCTTGGCACCATGTAAATATAGGACTAAATACAGTTTTAAAAACACGCACAAACTGATGGTGAAAGAAAAGAAATATTTGAGCTCACTGGGCCAAAATGGCCACATGGCCAGGACTTCGTGCTCCCTGCCGGGCCAGCCGCAGGCCGGATCACACAGACGGAGCGGCTCTCAGGACCCGCAGGCCTGGTGGTATGCATGCCAGGTGCTGTGCGGACAGCACCTCCATGCCCTCGGAGGGTCACGGCCAGCAGTAGGTGTGGCAGGGCCGAAGCCTGGTCCCTGGGAAGACCCTGGACTCCTCCAGTGTTATAGGTGGCAAAGGCAGTCATCGTGCCACAGGATCCCGGCCCTTCCCAGAGCCTCTCCTGCCAGTGCCGGAAAGGCCTTGGCCAGCCGCCAGGGGCCCTGCCAGGACAGGAAGCCGAGGGACAGGCACTGTGGCCCCCCGTAACCGCTGGGTGAGCCACGCAGTGTACGGCACAGCAGGGAGTGACACTGCTTCTGGAAGAAGGTCACTGTTTTGAACATTAATAAATCAAAGGGGAAACACACTTCTTCCTCTAACCCACGGTGGATCCACACACTGAGACAGTCACCGTCAGGAGCTGGAGTCTCCAGCGGGAAGCGACTGCAGAAGCAGGGCCGACACCTGCGGGGGCAGCACGAGCAGATGAGCAGGAAACAAGTGATCTCCAGGAAGACAGAGGGGCCCAGAGACACCACTGCAGGAACCAAAGAGCCCAGCAAAGGGGTGTGAGCAGCTGGTTCAAGATTCAGACATAAAATATGACACAATTTTATCATTACTGTCCTCTAATATAAACTTTTCTCTAATATAATTTCTGAGACTGCTTTATGATTTTCATTCTAAAAGCTTTTGTTGATTACATTCATTGTGGAGACTTAGTACACGTTCCTAACACATTTTCCTCACTCGCTCCATCTTTGTCCCTTCCCCCTTCAATCTAATTAACATCTCATTTACATAATCATTTGGGTCTACTAATATTACGGTTGTTTTTACTTGATATATGGGCTATGCTTCAAAGTCACCCAGGGTCGGGAAGCAGATGAAGGCAGAAATGAAACGACCCTGTCATGTCGATGACAAGCGTCCCCCTAGAAGGGCGGAGGGAGCAGACAGACGAGGCAGCAGGCCCCATCTCAGGGCCCCCTCCGGCCCGGGCATTGACACCTCTGCCCTCTCACCCCCAGGCCCCTCCAGGCAGGGCTAGAGCATCACAGGCCCTGACCAGGCGGAGGGGACAGGCCTGGAGACCCCCCCAGGCCCCTGACGAGAACACTGTCGCCTGCCGACACCCACCGTGGCCAGAGTGCCAGTGGCCCCTGTACCCACTCTTAGGATGACAGGGCCCCAGCCGACGCCATCCCCACTCCCGGGCCTCCGCCCACAGGGCAAGAGGTGTTGACCCAACAGACTGCCCTGCTCAGAGACCAACGCCAGGCGGGGCTTTCACTGGCAGGACTGAGCGCCACCCTGCCACAGAAACGCTGTGGCACCTGGGAGACAGGCCTGGAGGGCGAGGTTCCCGCAAGGCACGAGATCACACCGGGAAGGTCACAGGTGCAAGCTGGTCTGGACAGTATCATCTGCACAGGCCGCAGGCATAAGAGGGGTTGAGTCTTGCGGTGGGTTTGAGCTGCGGCACTGCTGCCTCTGTCTAACAGGGACTCCTGGTCAGTGTGGGGTGGTCTAGTCATCTTTGCTAACTTGCATTTCGCTCTGCTCCGCAAGAGCCGCTCATGAGGTTCGTTCATACCCAGTTGACATCTGATGCTGCTGGCCGACAACTGGTTTTCCCTCTGTGCCAATATCTGGATTGCTTAGGGGTCATAAATTATTTTTAAAACAGATATACATATAAACAGGATCATGGAAAAGCAAAGCAAGAAGAAGAACCTCAAGTCTCCCAACTCGCAGAAGGCTCTGCCTACCGCACAGCACTCCGTGGCGGAGTGCTGGAAAGCCTTTCGTAAACAGCCTGTCTTACAGGGCACCTCTGGGCATCCCCACCCCGGGGTAAGCGGCTGCCAGAGGGACAAGCCAGCTGGTGATGTGTCTGCTCACAGTGGGCACGTACCCAGCTACAAAACCAGATACAAAATCAGAGAGGACACTTCTGTGGGAAAGTGGGGCACGTATCGATCTCTTTCTCAGTTAACTGAGTGATGAATTAGCGCACACCCTTCCCGGAAAGTGACTCCGAGGTATAAATATCAACAGAAATTCACTCCCAGCACAGCATCACTCGCCAGTATGGAACACAGAGCAGCTCACAAACATGTCCAGGCAGCCATGTCTGCAGAACTGCCCCAACCCGGCTGCAGCACTGCCCCAGCGCCCGCCTCCTGTTTCTTTTGTTTTTGCTATGGTAAAACCCCAAGTGCTTCAATATACAGCAGGCCCCCCTTGTATCTTCTCCGGGGTGCACAGACTGGGAACCCTGGGAGTTCTCCACCCTCTTGCTCAGAAGCTGAGAAGATGAAGCAAGCATGACGGCCCAGCAGCGCTAGCCCGCTGTGCCGCGGTGTCCGCAGGGCAGGGGGAGGAGACCAGCGCCAACCCACGGCCCACGGCGGCTCCAGCGCCACAGCACTCAGAGGCGGGACTCGAGGCCGGGAGCCTGCAGGTGGGCGGGCTGCGCAGGGCGGTTGCCTCGGTCCCAACGGGAAACTCACTAACGTGTAAATGAGGTATACAAACGAGTCATCACTGCTTTATTATTCACTATTTGCAAGAACTACTATATATACATATATACACACACACACACACACATATATATATAAGTTCATTTTAAAAATAATCAAATTGGTTGGAAAAGTGTCCTTTTTCTTTGCACCACAGGTTTCAGCACCACTGGCACCTAGAATGCTCTGTATTAAATACATTATCTACACAGGCGCTGGGCAAAGCTTGAGGGATTTCTGAGTCCTCAGGTCACACCCACTTCTCCTCCTACCCTATCAACAGTATTAACCAGGAAAACACACACGTCTCACTTTTGTGAGTCCTTGTCCCACTTCTACATCTCCAAAGATGGGGCTGGGTCAGGCATTCAGAAGTTCTCCCAAGGTCCTCATGGAAGACTCATAGAGAAATCTGAAACACACAGAGAAAAGACTCAGCAAAAGAAAAAGTGGCACATGCACGTCTTTAAAAGTACAGTCTCAATCTGGCGTGCAACTAGACACATTTAAGAACAAACGTGAAGTAAAGTATGCCTGACTTGTGCTAAGCAGACCAGAACCCTGCCCGACAGAAGCCTGGCACTGGTGCCATCGGGCACCAGCTCTGCATGGGGCACCCACCCGGTGGTGCTGTGCCAATGAGTGCTCTCCTGCGAAGACCCACAGCACTTGTGAGCATCCTTCTTTCCCTACACCTGTCCTGAGCTGCCTTCTACTATACAAGAAAACATGACACACAAGCTTGACTATCGCATGGACTCTTCTGTGCAAGAAACCCAAAGCATAAATAATTAAACAGCAAAATTAAGATGAATAGGAAGCAGGGAGACGGGTTTTCACAAATGGCATGGGACCGAGAGATGGCGGTGGCAGAGGAAAGGGACGTAAAAAGAATTCAGATATGTCATGTACATGTACCAACTCCCTACCATGAATTCTGTGATCACGTACCGGAAAGGTGTACTAATAAAAATTAAAATTTAAAGCCAGGCGTGGTGCCTCAAGCCTGTCATCCCAGCACTCGGGAGGCAGAGGCAGGAGGACTGCTGAGTTCGAGGCTTGCCTAAGCTACATAGCGAGCTCGGGGCCAGCCTGAACTACAAAGCGAGACCCTGTCTCAAAAACAAAAATTAAATTTAAAAAATAAAAGGAAACCTAGCTCCCCTGCCAGCACGACATGGCCTCATGGTTCCCCGACGACCTGCCCCCCCCCACGCCCACACGGCCTGCGCTCCCCGCAGCGCTGGTCCCACTTCACGGGGACAGCTCGTACGGACAGTGCAGGCTGGGTTGCTGTGGGGGCTTGCACACACCTGTGTGCAGAACGCACTGTTCACTGGCCTCCTCCTCCTCTACTGTCCACTGACTGCGGGGACCCGAGCACGCGGTGTGGGCCGTCTGTTCCTGGGGACCCTCCTTGGGGACAGTCTCCACCCCAATCACTGACGCCAGCTCTGACGCCGTGTCCCTGACCTCGGCCCCGCGGACGACCACAGGCAGCACCACGCTCAGCGCTCCGCCACGTCACTTTCTGGAAAGTTGTTACAAGACCCAGACACTGGTGAGACCCTCTTCACTGTGCGCTCCGGAAGCCGAGCTGTCCCAGGACACGCCGACCAGGGGGAGCACAAGGAAATCACTTTCGTCCTCTACCCTCCGGAGTGCAAGCTCCTCAGGCCAACCCACCGCCATCCTCTGCTCAGTGCTCCTACACGGGTCAGCACCGCCTGGAAAATCCTCGAGAGCCTCTCGCAAACTCTGACCTTCACAGTTTTATTCAGAGTTATTTAGGCACGCGCAGGTGTTTAAATCAATCCCGTGTGGCGAGAGAAGAATCTGGGATCGTCCATTCCTCCCCTCCGCGGAGTTCCCACCGCACGAGGTCTCGGGGCCGCCGCCTGAAGTACGGCCTGGAGCAGATGCTTACTCGCCCTGGTGTCTCTAGAACAAACATTAAGTCAACACTACTTAAAAACACAGCCCTGCGCGGGAAGACAGCCCAGCGGCTAGCACTCGTTGAGCACTGAGAGGTCCCGGGTTCGGCCCCGGCACTGCGAAGGGAGAACGAGAACGTGCCCCAGAACGTCACCTGTTCACCTTCCGTGACACTGACTTTCTGTTTGACTTAGTTTTCAGACTGATTCTCTTCAGCACTGATCTCCCTGCAGACTGCTTTTGTACACAGCAAGAACCAGTATTTCTCTGCATGTCCTTTCCTCTCATTTCCCGTGAAGTCTTCCTTTTCCAGGAGAACTTCTCCTCCCATCTGCAGATCAGCTGAGCCTGGCGGATGGCAGGCACCGACGGGGAACAAAGTGTCACACCCACAGGGTAAGTCCTGCCACGGTCTTCTTGTCCTCGCTAAGCTGTGCACTCCTTAGGCCTTTTTCTCAGTTCAAGTGCAAGTGGACATGAAAGGCATCCTGACAAGGAGCAAGCATTCCTCCTCGTCTTCAGCACACTACAAACACTCCACATGCAAGGGGCCATTCTTGCCAATACTATTTCCAGAAAGGAAATGCTGGAAAATGCTTGAACTTCGGAAAATGCTGCTATGTGCTGTGAAGTAATTTGACGTTCCTGGTTGGTGATTCTGATCACCTTATTTAATCTTGTCTCTGGAACATGCATCTACACTGCTGTGTGTTTTCTGAAATACACACAGGATCCTTTCATCCCCAAACCTAATCATTGCCCCCTAAAATTCATAAAATTGATAGTTTGCTGAGTTTCTTCTTAAAATACAAGGTGGCAAAGTCCAACTGCATTAAAGCAAGTAGAGTACTTACTCTGTGGTCTGAGAACAAAGTACAGCGTTAAATGCATTTCTTCTGCTCACACACGGCTCCCTACACGCTAGCCTGCTCAAGGTCTCCCCCCAGGGGCCACGGAGGGACTGAGCGATCAGGGCAGCAGGGCTCTAGCTCTTGCTTCCCTCTAGACCTCACTGAGGAGCCAGCTCCAGAGCGGGAGCTCCTTCTGGGGGCGCTGGCTCCCCTAGGCTAGCCCTCAGAAGTTTCTTAATGATCCATCGCACCAATCCCGTTGAGAACTCACCAAACACACAGAACAGCACTGTGGTTCCGGGACCCAACTAAACAGACCTGAGTGAGAAGCAACACTGGAGACAGGGCTCCATGAGAACAGTGGGTGGACGGATGGAGGACAGAGGGTGGCTCTAAATTCCTGTATCAGAAAAGAAGATCTGCGATCAGTCACCCGACTGCTACCTCAGGAAAACAGAAAGAGAACGGCATATTAAATCCAAAGTCAGCAGATGAAAAGAAATAATAAAATTTAGAGCAAACTCTGGTACAACTGAAAAACAGGAAATCAGAATAAAATCAACAAAACCAAAAGCTGGTTCTCTGACAATACAAATAAAGTACATAGGGGAACCTTTTAGCGACAAGTGCCCAAACTGCAGGCCAAAACCCACTTATTTATCACAAAGTGCCAACTCTGCAATTAAACCTGAACACCGAGATTTTAGTTTAGAAAAAACAACTCATACAGCTCGTGACGTCATCACAGAGGGCTCTGGTGCTGGTCACAGCACTCAGGCCATAGGCCCACCACGACTGGTCTGGTCATTCTAATTAACAAACAAGACACAGACCACTACTTTCAGTACAAAAGCAAGAATATCACCACAAATCTTACGGGCATTTAAAGGACCAATCATTAATTTGATAACTTATATGGCATAAAAAAAATTCTTTCTTTCTGAGTCAGGGTTTTGCTGGGTCACTCAAGCTGACCTCAAACTTGCAATGCTCCTGCCTCAGGATCCCCAGCAATTAAACCGATTTCTTAAAAGCATACACCACCGTGCTCAGCTTAAACCAGTTTACTTTTTTCTGGGGATGAAACCGAGAGCCTTGCACAGGTTGGGCCAGAACTCTACCACTGAGCTACTCCCCAATCTTGTTTTATTTTGACCCAGGGTCTCACTTGCCCATGTGGGTCTGAAAACCTGCAATCCTCAGAGCCAGGGATTTAGCTCAGTGGTTCTGATGTCTGCCTCGCAAGCACAAGGTCCCTAGCTTGATCCCCTCAATCCCCAGTAACCATATAGCACAACGCCAGGTGTGGTGACTCTCCCCCACCAGCAACCAGTACCTCACACCACAATGCCAGGTCTGGTGGCTCACGCCTGTAATCCCAGCACACAGGAGGCAGAGGCAGGATTGCTGTGAGTTTGAGGCTAGCCTGGGCTACATAGTAAGTTCAAGGCCAGCATGAATTACAAGTGAGACCCTGTCTCAGAAAACTAAAAAAAAAAAAAGGAATTAATATGTAAGTCAGTCTCTTCCCTACATACAGGAACAAACAAATGGAATGTAAAATTAAAAACACAATTCCATTTTTTTTAAATAGAGAATTTGCCTTTTTAAAAAATTTTTATTCATTTGTTTTAGATAGGGTTATGCTTTATAGTTCAGACTGGCTCTGAACTTAGTATGTAGCCCAGGCTAGCCTCAAACACAGCAATCCTCCTGCCTCTGCCTCCTGAGTGCTGGAATTACAGGCATGAGCACCACACAAAGCACTGTGGTATATGGAACTGAGGTGATCAAACTCGGGACTTTGGGCTTATCAGGCAAATGCTGGAAACACTGAGCTAAATCCCTGGCCCAACCCAACTCCATTCTGATTCATACCCATAAGACTGAAATATTCAGGGCCAGAGGGTTAGCTCGGTGGTTCCGGCGCCTGCCTCGCAAGCGCAAGGTCCTGAGTTCGATTCCCGGTAACCACATACAATGCTGGGCGTGGAATTTCATGCCCACCAACTATCAATACCACATACCACAGTGCCCACAGTGCCGGGTGTGGTGGCTCACGCCTCTAATCCCAGCACTCAGGAGGCAGAGACAGGAGGATTGCTGAGTTCGAAGCTTGCCTGGGCCACATAGTGAGCTCAGGGCCAGCCTGAACTACAAAGCGAGACCCTGTCTCAAAAAAAAAAAAAAAAAAAAAAAGAATGAAATATTCAGGGCCAGAGATTTAGCTCAGTGGTTCCATCGCCTGCCTAGCAAGCATAAATTCCTGAGTTTGTTCCCCGGTAAACACATACAATACCAGCCGTGGTGACTCCCACCCACCAGTAATCAGTACCACACACCACAATGCTGGGCCTGGTGGCTCATGCCTGTCATCCCAGCACTCGGGAGGCAGAGGCAGGAGGATTGCTGAGTTCGAGGCTTGCCTGGGCTACAGAATGAGCTCAGGGCCAGCCTGAACTACAAAGCGAGACCCTGTCTCAAAAAAAATTAGGTATAAATCTAACAAAATATATATAACATATGCATGATGGTAACAATGAAATTCTGATAAAAGATATCAAGGAGGAGCCAAACAAATAGATAGAGATCCTATATTCACGGATAGGAAAATTCAGTGCTGTCAAATATCAGTTCTTTTCAACTTGATCTCGCACACTTGTGCAATTCCAGTCAAAATCCCCGCAAACACTTTTATGTGGTTAACTTCTACAGTTAATGTGAAGAGGCAAAGACTCAGAACAGCCAACTAAAACTAAAGAATACAATTAGAAGAGTAGCCGGGCGTGGTGGCTCACGCCTGTCATCCCAGCACTCGGGAGGCAGAGGCAGGAGGACTGCTAAGTTCAAGGCTTGCCTGGGCTACATAGTGAGCTCAGGGCCAGCCTGAACTACAAAGCGAGACCCTGTCTCAAAGAAAAAAAAAAGAAGAGTAACACTACCCAATTTCAAGACTAACTATAATGCTCCAGGAATCAAGACTGTGTTACTAGTAAAAGAATGGACAAGAAAGTCAGTGGAAAAGAACAGAAAGCAGAGAATTAGACCAACATGAATACAGTCAACTATTACTGACAAAGAAGCAAAGGCAATTCAATGAAGCAATAACAGACTTTTCAAGTGATATATGTGCACTCATGTTTATACAGTGGCATAGCTTGTAATAGATAAAATCCTGGAAGCAGCCCAAATGCCAATCAACTGGTGAGTGGATAAAGAAGTGGGGTTTTTTTTCTTAATGAAATGGGAATACTACTTAGCTATAAAGAAAGATAAACTAGAGACATTTATAGCTAAATGGATACACTTTGAGGCCATACTCTTAAGTGACACACATGGGTAAATATGGAACGGCTTCTGTGGCATGAGAAACTGCAAGTGTAAATGAGGACCAAAATGTATATTAGATATCAGCAAATAGGAAGAAATTGTTCAAAGGGAAAGTGGAACAAGGTAGGGGGGATGGCACAACAAAGCTTATTCTTTGTACGAGTGGTGCCAGGGCTCTAGCATGGAGCTTTATCCCGAGGCTGTGAAGATGGAATTAGGAAGGAAATGGAAGTGTTTCTGTCTTCACGCCCTGAGGGTTTGACCGCCTGGCTGTAAGCAGCAGGGGGAAAACGCCCCCTAGCACCCGCAGTTCTGCCCACAGCTGGAAGACATCTCACACTGTACCTTTCAAGGCTGTCCTCCTCCAGAGTGATCTCCATGAATGTCTTCAGCTTTCTGTGCACCGTGGCCGCAGCCTCCTTCACTCCGGAGCTGGTGTGCTTACCTGGAAGGTTGCAATGAAGACGGAGAAAACACCGGCACACAGAAGCAGACACACGCTGCACACAGGCCCGTCTCCCTCCCGCGCAGATGCCCACAGCTGTGGGGCCGCAGCCGTCCCTCCCTCAGGTACAGTGCGGGCCGAGTACTGCTAGGAGCACAGGGCTGCAAGTGGAGTCCGCAGGGCGCACCCTGGAGCTGCTCACGACGCCAAACAGAAACCACCGGCATGGCTCCAGTTGTTCACCGGTTTCGGTAACTTTCAAGTGCCTATTAAATGCCAGCGTGCCACACCCCAAGCTCCAGCCCAGCAGCACCCTTTGTTCTTTCTGTGTAATTCAGCTCCAGGTGTGGGGAGAGATCTCCTCAGACGTCCTCTTTGGGCTCAAATTGGGTCCAGCAAGTTAGAAGCTATCAGACCAACTATCCCTAATCCGAAAATCAGTGATTTAAAATGTTCCAAAATTTAAAACTTTTTTTTGTTGTGGTTGTTTGAGACAGGGTCTCACTTTACAGTCCAGGCTGCCCCTGAACTCACTATGTAGCCCAGGCTAGCCTCAAACTTGGGGGTGATCCTCCAGCCTCAACCTACCGGGTGCCGGGACTACAGGTGCCTGAGACCCAGGCCTCGTCAGAATACAAAATTTTTGTGTCCGAGCAGAGAGGGGTGCTCAAATACCCCCAACAGCAGATGGTGAGAGGCGGACAGACTGAATGGAAGGACGGTGGGAAAGCCCAGCTGGGGAGGGAGAGAAGCCCTGGTGAGCACACTGTGTTCAG
Source organism: Thryonomys swinderianus (assembly GCA_004025085.1). Taxonomy (NCBI): domain Eukaryota; kingdom Metazoa; phylum Chordata; class Mammalia; order Rodentia; family Thryonomyidae; genus Thryonomys; species Thryonomys swinderianus. The sequence continues at coordinate 17,228 of PVIC010036797.1, forward strand.
AGAACACCAGGAGCGCGGTGGGGAGGTTGTAGGAAGCCTGCCTTACCAGGGAGAGGTCAACACAGGAGGCTCTGAGTGACACCCAGCAGCACCCCGACGGAGCACAGAAAATGTGACCCACCTTTGTTAATGACCAAAATAATGTGCAGAACTGCAGTGAGGCACACAATGCCTTCAATATCGCCAGACGCCATGCATGCCTTTAACTCATTCAAGAACGACCTGTAGAATCAACACCAGCAGTTACTGTGTAGCACACGTCTAACAGAGGCAGGGCTCGTCAACACGACGCCACTTTCCAGGAAATGAGGGCAATGGACCTAGCACCTCCTTACTGTTCGCTTACGGCAGGCCCAACCGTGCAACTGAGTCATAAAGTCAGGTGCTAAGCCAATGTGCAATCCCAGCACTCCAGGAAGTAAAAGACAGGAGGACAAGTTCAAGCCCAGCCTGGGCAACTTAGCAAGAGTCTTACCTCCACACTAAAAAAAAAGAATAGTGGTTAGCTATCTCAGTGCGGAGGGCCTGGCTTCAATCCCAGGACCATAGAAAAATGGGGGGGAGGGGGAGTGTGCCACAACCCAGCAGTTGCTGAAAAGAAAAAAAGAGCATTGTAGCAAGTGAAAAAAAAGGCACTCTGTGCCCACGATGCACACACACACGCAGTCTAAAATTGCGGAAAACTCACAGCAGCCAACGCACCTGCGAGAAAGCGCCGGGCTGCAGGCCCTGCCAGCCACTCACGTGCCACAGGCCCGGAGCCCGCTGCGGCGGGACGGGAGGCGCCGAGCCTCAGCTGTGCCCAGCACGAGCCACTGGGCCTGAGCCCAGGCTGCGTTTCCAAGGGAAGATCAATCAGCACTTAGCACGTACACATCTTTTCCCCCTTAACTGAATTTCAGCTACAATAGCATAACCAGAGACTAGATGAAAATATTTTATCAAACATTAGAGGTTGGGCCGGAGAGTTGGCTCAGTGGTTCCGGCGCCTGCCTCGCAAGCACAAGGTCCTGAGTTCGATCCCCGGTTACCACATATGATGCTGGGCGTGGAGACACACCGACCAACAATCAACACCGCATACCACAATGCCGGGTGTGGTGGCTCACGCCTGTCATCCCAGCACTCGGGAGGTAGAGACAGGTGGATTGCTGGGTTCGTG
>PVIC010036798.1:0-18386 GCA_004025085.1 Thryonomys swinderianus
TGAAGTAATAAATTACTTTATTATGGAAGGTTTCATTCTTACAGCACTAAGTGGGTCTGTTTCAAGGGAAAGAACGTTGGGGGAAGTTCACAGAGGAGAAAGACACTCAGAGGACGTGTGCTGGGCATGGGGCGGGCGTGGGAACTGCACCAAACACAACACATCCTCTTCCCGCTGCCAGTTTGAGGGCTTGGGAAACATAGGCTACGTTAAACACCCTTGGGCAGTTGATCTTACACATCTGGCACTCGACACAGCAGACATTTGAAATGAAGTGACCTATGGAAATGTAGAGGGCGTTAATGTGGAGGGAGGAACTATTCCCAGTAAGCCTCCCCCAGGATTTTTGTTAAAATGTACTGCATTATGAGTGCAGGCTTGTGGGCGTTTTCTATTTCCATCTCTCTTCAATTAGTTTGGTATTTATTAAAGAAGTGGCTCTTCCTCAGTGTCTTGGAGTCTCTTAATTTGGTTTTCTGTTTGCTAATGCAGGACAGGAATTTGCCCTAAATTCCTGTACCAGTTGGAAGAGCTCTGTACAGCTCAGCTGCAGAGCATGTAGCGAGCTTCACCGCTTGGGTTGTCAGTGGGTCGCACGGCTTGTTTGTCCCGGCGTTTAGGAAGTGGACGTATTTCCCACTGTTTTCTATGGGGAACTCACAGATACTGTGAGATCATTTATATTCTCAGTCTGGATTTAAACATAATAGTGGGAAGCAATAAACTGATGACCTGAACAGTTTTTAGTTTGTATGTGCAATCTCAGGGCCAGAATGTTTGGGTAGAAAATCTTTCTTTGGCCAGAATGACTGAGATCTTTAGGTCAGTTTTTTAGTCAACTGGAGAATGTAAAAAATAGTTTTTATGGAGGATGTTAGTCATTTAATTTTACCAGAATTGCTTTGTTTGGCTATATTTTGCTCTTAGGAGACAGGTCGAGTACTTAAAGAAGACATTATTATGGTTTTTCCACAAAAATGAGAGTTTAATTAATTCTCTGTTATAGCAGATTATTCAAACCAAGGTATTTGGATCACCTTGGGAGAAGCAGACTATTTTTAAAAAGGGAAACAATAAGATTGTGGAATAAAGTGTGCTAAAATAGAGATTTACTTTCAGTCATAGAAAAATAGTAATACCTAATTTATTATATATTAAGTACTTTATTCATTTTCCTTTAGTCTTCAGAGAAATCATATAAGTAGATTTTAATATTGGTTCCGATGCAGAAATTCAAGAAACGTTGCAGGATAAGTCATGGAGTTAGAAACTTGGGCCATCTGATATTAGCATATCTCTGCTTGAATGTGGTCCCTGGGCCAGCAACAGGAGTGTTACCTGGGAACTTCAGCTATGGAAATCCTGGGACCCGTCCCAGGCCTATGGAGAAGGAATTTACATTTTTTTTTTTTTTTTAGACAGGGTCTCGCTTTGTAGTTCAGGCTGGCTCTGAGCTCACTATGTAGTCCAGGCAAGCCGCCCGCAAACTCAGCAATCCTCCTGTCTCTGCCTCCCGAGTGCTGGGATTACAGGCGTGAGCCACCACGCCCAGCAGGAATTTATATTTTTAACAGGATTTGCAAGTGACTTCCGTCCCTGAAGCTTGAGAATGTTGGCTACCATTCTTACATAGCTACCTTCACGTAATATAACTTCCATTTAATGTTATACATCCCATGTAAGTAATATTGTTATTGTTAGTATGAAATGTTAGTCAAAGTGACTAGCTATTAGCAGCATTGCAAGGCTTTCTTTATAAAACTCAGAATGAGAAGAGGATCTTGTCTGTTTTCTTTGCTGCACTTGGTAGCTGTTACTTAGAAAAATATTTCAGAGTTATCATCCTGCCATTTTTTTGTCCCTGCTGAAATCAAACGGTTTTAAAAGGCCATCTTGTTATGTGTCTTAAGAGAAGAATTTAAAAAAAGCAATCCTTTATTCAAATGTTCTATGCAAATCTTGCGTTTGTACATTAATGTCAAGAAACACAGATACTGGTAGATACTTGGCTCACCATTTACAGGTGCGGAAATTTTAGTTTTAAGGTTTGACTGGAAAGTAGCCTTGACTACATCAGCGACAAACAACTCTGTGTGGTTTAAAACTAGAGCATTATGTTCGTAGAGTATCACATTCCTTGTTGCCCTGTGATATAGATTTTTGTACCTCTGGAAACACGATAAAATGCCTCCAAGATCTGACTCAGCAAATTTCTCCAGTGGTTAGTCTCGACACAGTGACCTGGGTGATACGTGTGCATGGCTCTTTTCTCTCTTCAATTTCACAGCGCTGGGATCTGAAGCTCCGTCACCTCGGACTGAGTAAAAGTGACTCTAGCGTCAGTGACCCGGCCCCGAACCAGAAGTCTGGCAGGCCCTCTAACCCCGGCGGGCGCGCAGCTAAACCCTGAAGTGTGGAGACGGCATCCGGGACTCCTGCTGAGGCTCATGTTGCTGGACTAGCCAAGGAAAATTGCACTATTGCACGTACATTCTATTGTTTACTACAACAATCATGTGGTAACTGATATGACTTCTCTTTTCTGTTTTTCTCCTCCCTCTGCTCCTCACCTTTTAAATGGTCTGGGGTTAGATCCCTAAATATATTATGTGTTTTCTATTTTACTAATCCTGGAAAACCTGTTATTCTGAAACCACAATAAATTAAACTTGTCAATACCAGGGCCTCTTTGCTGGAGTCCCCGATGTTAATTTCATCTTCTGCCCTCAGTCTGGAAATGCAGTATTGGATGGAAATAGAGATTTCTGGTATATGCAGAAAGCCAGGTACGCTGTTAAAGCACACTCTGGTGGTCTAATTATGGCCTTATTTTTGTATGTCTGTTGGATATTCTCCTCAGGCCTAGACAGTTCTAAATGTTTAGAAAGAGAAATGGCAGTTGGAAGTCAAATGCCACACAGGCAAAGCAATCAAGCATCAGGAAGCATTTATGAGGAAATGACCCACAAGATGAATTGTTTTCAAGATTGGCAGGAAGCAAAATAAATAGTGTTAGTAGCCAAGAAAAGAACATTTCACATGATTAAGAAGTCCAGGGAAAGCCTGCGGCCTTGGGGGTGTTAACAGTAGCGGTTTTCATTTGGCAATACATTTGATTTTTCGCGAATATGTTAATCAGCATTAGGGGGGTGAATTTCAACTAGACATCTGCTATTGTCACCCTAGTTCTGTTCAACATGCTTCCTTCTAAATAAACCAATGGTGAAAGTCTTTTTTCCCTCTCTCTTCTTTTCCAATGAATGGCACTTCTATATTGGCCAGGAAAAGCATGTATACATGAGCTCCAGGGTGTTATTTTAAAAAGGAACAGAGCTCTACAAAATGCTGTAGTTTACAGGACAGTGAAACATATAAACAAATTTTTTTTTTTGGTGTGCATGTGTTTGTGTGTCTGTATTTGGGTATCTGTCTGTGTATGCACTCACACACTCAAGTTGGACTAAATTACAGGTGTGTGCATGGATCCAGTTATCGTTTAGACTTGTGCTATTTAATCCTCAAAAATTTCTATGAAGAGGAATTTTGGTTGTCAGAAGGAAGTTATTCTAGCTTTTTTTTTTTTTTTTTTTGCTTTTTGGAGACAGGGTCTCACTTTGTAGTTCAGGCTGGCCCTGAGCTCACTATGGTGCCCAGGCAAGCCGCCGCGAACTCAGCAATCCTCCTGTCTCTGCCTCCTGAGTGCTGGGATTACAGGCGTGAGCCACCACGCCCAGCATTATATGTGGTAACCGGGGATCAAACTCAGGTTCTTGCGCTTACAAGGCAGGCACCGGAACCACTGAGCTAACCCTCCGGCCCAAAGTTATTCTAGCTTTTGCACTATTATGCTTTCTCTTTACCCAGGCTGCAGAGAGAGGCCCAGGCTTGTGGGAAGCTGGTATTTTCCCTGCCTTCCTCCAGCATGCTTCCCTGGGGTCAGCGCCAGGCTCTCACATGTCTCATTCATGCAATTTGCACGTCTGCTATTTGTAGAACCCAATTCTTAAGCTGTTGTGTGCTGAAATAAAACGTATGAAGCGGTGGGCTCTGCTTCCTTCTGTAAGACCAGTCATGCAAGGAGGACAGTTATTTCTGAACAATCTTCCTAGGTTGAGAAACAGTAATTCATTTGAGTTCTGTCTTTTGGAAGCAACAGCACGTTCCCACCTTGTGACTGTCTCCAGCTCCAGCTTCCCGGGGAGCCCCAGACATGCCTGTAGGAATGTGTGACCTTATATCTGTCACAGATGGTGGCCATTTCGCTGTCAGCTCTTCCGACTACTCTCCAAAGCTAGTGCTGGGACAGCTCTTCTAGGTGCTGTTGTCCTAGCCTGAAATAAGGTCAGTTTAGGGGGCTCAGTGGAACGGTGAGGAGGCGCAGCCAGGGAAGGCACTCCCAGAACCTCTCTGGAGTATCTGAGCCAGCTGGAGTTTTTCTTTTTCTTTCTTTTTTTTTTTTTTGAGACAGGATCTCGCTTTGTAGTCTGGGCTGGCCCTGAGCTTACTATGTAGCCAGGCAAGCCTCGAACTCAGCAATCCTCCTGTCTCTGCCTCCTGAGTGCTGGGATTACAAGCATGAGCCACCACGCCCCGCACTGTGGTATGTGGTATTGATGGCTGGTGGGCGTGAGTCACCACACCCAGCATTCTATATGGTTACTGGGATCGAACTCAGGACCTTGCGCTTGTGAGGCAGGTGCCAGAACCACTGAGCTAAATCTCCGGCCCCATCGGGCCTTTTTATTTTAACTCTGGGAAGGAAAGGCAAGAATTGCCCACAGGACACTTCTGAGAATTGGTATCTCAACTCCCCCAAAATGTCATCAACTCTTCTAGAGCACAGTAAGAACAATTTTAGGTGACTGTGTGTGTATGTGTGTGTGTGAGATGTGTGTGGCTCTGGAATGAAACCTGGGTCTCCACCTCTGAGCTGCCTCCACCCTATTGATGAGATTTTCTGATGTACAATTTAAAATGTAGATATTTCCAGCCCCTGCGATGTTCTTTCCTGAGGGGAAGGGGAGTTATGATTGGTTTCTGTTGAGGGATCTGACATAGTTTAAACCTAATACATGGACAATTTTGATACATATAAACAGAAGCAAAGAGGACCAGACATTTATTTTCAGCAGTGTTTTACCACCTTCCTTTTGAATGATCGGGACTGGTGATGTTTGATTTTGGTCATTTTATGAGCTTGCTATCAATTATTTATAAGTTCTAATGGAAGTTCTGTGAATAAAGAGGCATGGCGTTTTCAGTTTGATCGTGGCGATATCTTCACAAATGATGTGCAGACCCCTTGGGGATGGCAGGATTTTACCATGGTGCTCACATTTCCAATCAGGCTTCAAAATCCTGTCTCCTCTAGTTGCAGTCCAGAGACATCTCATTGGTGTTTCTCTGCAGGCTTTTATGCAGGTTCCAACTTCAACAGTCACTAACGTGGATGGATCTTGGTAACGTTTGCATCTATTAATTCAATTGAAAGTTGCTTTAGAAACTTTTATCTTCAAGATTTTAATTTGTTAGCTATTTTTTTTTTAAAAAAAGCCAGATGCATGCTGGGTGAACTAGTAAAAATTAGTAGCAAACTTGGATTCTCTTTTCCGTGGATATTTGCGTGTTTACGGTGTCACACGCAGTGTAATCTGATTCAGAGCCATCTGTTGCACTGAACGCTTGGGGGAGGGGGTGGGGCAAACCCATGTCTTCCTACATCTGGTACCTGTTAGGAAAGCAAACACGAGTCACAGTCGCTGTGGGTAAATAAGTTCTCCCTGACTTCTCCAAGAAATTATTTGCTATTGCATTTCAACAAGCAAAGTGACTTAAAAATTATTTCAAGGCTAATATATTTACTTAGCTCTATGAATTTTAACATATTTAATATATACAGGCATTCAAGAAGATGGTAGAAATGAAATAAAGCAGGGATTTCCAACACAGTCTTCCTGAAATCCACCTTATGGAGATGAAAAACTGTTCCCAGCTGTATTAGTATCAAGAAAAACAGTATGATCACACTTTTGATGGTGATCTCTGGCGTAATTATGGCCAATAGAGGCAGGGCACTATATAGAGCGAACATTCATGGGGGTCATACATTCCTTGAGAGTTTGTGAAGTAGATACTGCTTTTTCCTATTTTATAGATGAGCAAATGAGATTCAGAACTTCAGAGACATATTCATACCAGATCTGGGCCTTAGACCCAAGTTACACGTTCTCTGTCCATGTACTTGCTGTGCTGGGAGGACGTAGCTTGGTGGTAGAACACTTTTGTAGCAGGTGTGAAGCTCTGGGTTGGATCTGCTGCACCACAAATACATAAATAAAAAGGCACATGTATCCTAACATTTTAGAAAAGGTACAGTGCATGGTCTATGGTAGCTACTACTATTTATTTTTTAAAGTGAGGTCTGTTGACTATCAGAAAGCTGATAGAATACAGTCCCAAACTCAACCCCAAATACTGATTTTTATTTTGCCTCTTAGTTGTCCTTCCCACAAAATCAGAATTTCAGTGGAGTCACTGAAATATGAAATATTTTTATTGTAAGCATTCAGCATGTTGTGAGATGAATACGGATTTTTTTTTTTTTTGAGACAGGGTCTTGCTTTGTAGTTCAGGCTGGCTCTGAGCTCACTATGTAGCCCAGGCAAGCCTCAAACTCAGCAATCCTCCTGTCTCTGCCTCCTGAGTGCTGGGATTACAGGCGTGAGCCACCACACCTGGCACTGTGGTATGTAGTATTGATTGCTGGTGGTCGTGAGTCACCACGCCCAGCATTGGAATACTGATGTTTTTTCCTTGGGTCAGATGCAAATGTCACCGTGTTTCTTCTTTGAAATGCACTGACAACATGACGCTGGGTATGGACAGAAAGGGTGTGTATGACATGCTCAGGGCAGTTTGTCCAAAAGCAAAGGACTTACTGACCACTGAGGGGACAGATCCAAAAATGGAAGCAAAGAAAAGAGCAGAAAAGAGCTTCCCGCCAACTCTAAGGAGTGGGGGGGGTGACCCACTCACTACACAGTGGCCCTGTCCCGTGGCCTTCCAGACAGCCAGCTCCCCAGCCCCAGGCACGCAACAGCATGGCAGGGTTGAGTGCTCTGAGTGTAGCTCAGGCCATCAGCAAGGGGTGTAAGGATAGAATAGCTTGGATAGTAAATAATCTGAAACAGGGAACAATGTAGTTCTTTGTTTATGCTAAGTGGGGAATCTAATAAGTAAAGTTGATGGGGCTCATGAACATGTCTTTATTTCTACATTATGTTTGTTCTTCTGGAGGCAATCATGCCTTCCCAGAGATAATATCCCTGTATTATTATTATTGAAGAACAGAGTTTGAGATGAATATTTATAACTTGACTCTGTGAGAACCTGACCAAAAGAGAGATCAAAACGAACAAAATCCACATTCAAAAACTTTCCCTATGACCCACAGTCAAGAGACAGATCAAAGCCTTAATGAGAATTGCAAAGCTCAGCAAACATTGTACCTACAAAGACTGCATTGTCCTCTCCATGCACAATGATCTCTTTCCCCCGGAGTCATACCTAATCTACATCTCTTATTGTTTGGCTGTTGAAATCAAACCCCTGCTTACAGGAAGTGTGTTCAGAATTGCTAGAAGATGAAGCATGAACCAAATAGAATAAATTGCCTGATGTTCTTAAAATACACTTATCTGAGTCCGTGAAGCTCATCTTGGTTGGCTTTAGGTGCCCAGCTCAGTGAGTCTTGACCCAAGTGACTCTTGGCACACAGCATCTGGAACAAAACCACCCGCTATCCCCCTCTTTTTTTTTTTTTGAGACAGGGTCTTGCTTTGTAGTTCAGGCTGGCCCTTAGCTCACTATGTAGCCCAGGCAAGCCCCGAACTTGGCAATCCTCCTGTCTCTGCCTCCCGAGTGCTGGGATTACAGGCGTGAGCCACCACACCTGGCACTGTGGTATGTGGTATTGATTGTTGGTGGGTGTGAGCCACCACACCCAGCATTGTATGTGGTTCCCGGGGATCGAACTCAGGATCTTGCGCTTGTGAGGCAGGCGCCGGAACCACTGAGCTAACCCTCCGGCCCCTGCTATCCCTCTCTTGAGGAAAGTACCTCGACACTATGCACCACATTGGAGGACTACTTACGCATCTTGAAAAGCACTTTGAAGTTAGGACACCTTGACTGAAATTCTGTCTTTGAAACTGCATAATTGTTCAGTGTTCTGTAATTTTTGCGATCAGGAGAGACAGGCTGGATGGAGGCCATTGAGCAGAGCATGGCGCGTGGTGGGAGTTTAGAAGTCAGATCGCTCCATGTGTTACTTCCAAATATGCTCTGTGAGGTTCACAGTTCCTGAAAAGAGCTCTAATGAATGTTTCTCAAGACTGGAAGAGAAAAGTGGCTTTTCAGGGACTTTACTCCCTGTCCTATTCTCTCTTCTCCATCTTTTTTTTTTTGAGACAGAGTCTCGCTTTGTAGTTCAGGCTGGCTCTGAGCTCACTATGTAGCTCAGGCAAGTCTCGAACTCAGCAATCCTCCTGCCTCTGCCTCCCGAGTGCTGGGATTACAGATATGAGCCACCAAACCCGGCATTTATGGTATGTGGTACTGATTGCGTGAGTCACCATACCTGGTATTGTAGGTGGCCCCTGGGGATCGAGCCAGGGAACTTGCACTTGCTAGGCAGGCACTGGAACCACTGAGCTAAATCTCTGGTCCCTCTTCTCCATCTTTAAGAAGCCAGACTCAAGAACTTCTCTCAACTCCTCCTCAAGTTGAAGAGGGAAGCTGTTTGCCCTTTTTTCCAGCAGGGCAAGAATTCTTAGAAAGCAGCACAATCAGGAGAGTGAACGAATAACTTGATGTTCTAAAAGATAAGATTTTACACAAACTGCATAGAAATCAATTATTGCTCTATTTATGTTTTATTCCAAATGGTGTGATTTGCTTTGGAAACCAAAGACTCACTTTTAAATTCATGAGTGGTAAATTTATAGGATGTTTAATACTTCATGGTGATTATTTCCATAGAGTTGTCAATTTCCAGATTTATTGATTTAATTCTTGAATTCATACATGGAACTGAAAAAACCTTCACTATTTCCCATGGTAAGTAATAGATTATGTGTCATAAACATGCAAAGCAAGTACAATAATTTTAATGTTGTTTGTGAGAGTTTGGCTTCCCTAAAAGGTTATTATTATAGTTTAGGTCAGCAAGAGGAGACCACTTGGACAGATGTGTTCTTAATAAGAGCTGGATTTTTGTCAGAAGAGCTTCTTAGTGTTTTTCATTTCCTAGGGAGTTGCAGAAGTACTAAAATTATATTGAGACAAAGTGTTTATGTTTCAAAAGTGCAGGCTCCACATTCCAGGCTGCACACTGCGGGCCCTCAGAACAGAGGCTGCTTTTACTGAAACTGGGAAGTGAGGCAAACTCATAAAGGGCTTGGACTGGTCTGTACTGGAAAAACAGGATAACCATGGAGCCCACTGGAAAAGGAACATCTCCAGGGGCCGGCCTATTTTTCCATCAAGGGTCGGATAATAAATAGATAAGGTTTTGAGGGCCCTGGAGCTCTGCCACTGTCAAAGGTGACACTTGCTAATACAAGTGCAAATCAAGGGGGCTGTGTTCCAATAAAACTTTATTTACAAAAACAGGTAGTGAGCTGAATTTGGAGGATGAACTGTGAACTTAATCAAATGCCTGCTGTTTGAATTGTCTTCTCATTCTTTGGACTTACTGAAATTGGTGGGTTTTTTTTTATTTTTATTTTTTGCTTTTTGGAGACAGGGTCTCGCTTTGTACTTCAGGCTGGCCCTGAGCTCACTATGGTGCCCAGGCAAGCCGCCGCGAACTCAGCAATCCTCCTGTCTCTGCCTCCCGAGTGCTGGGATTACAGGCGTGAGCCACCACGTCCGGCATTGTGGTATGCGGTGTTGATTGTTGGTGGGCGTGTCTCCACGCCCAACATTATGTGTGGTTACCGGGGATCGAACTCAGGACCTTGTGCTTGCAAGGCAGGCGCCGGAACCACTGAGCTAACCCTCCGGCCCTGAAATTGGTGGTTTTGATGGCATGGGAACTTTACTACTAAAAAAGGTGAGGCTAGTGCTGAAATAGGACTTTGCCTGAGATCTTACCATTAAAGATTCAGTCTTTTAGGTCAAAAGATTTTTTTTTTTTCATGTTATAAATCTGCTTCAAGTGAAGCTCTCCTGGAACAGATCAAGGCACTATTTCCATAGTCTCTAGTTTATTAACTTTGAGCTTCATGAGCATTCACAGTGGTAAAGAAAAGAAGACTTAAAGGAGGAGAGATAGCTGCAATAGGGACTGATTAGCTCCCTCTTGAAAAATTACTCCTGGGCCACGCGGGCCAACCGCTCATGTTTTGGTCCTGCAAAGGCATGTTCTTTAGAAATAAAATTTAGGAAAGAGTGCTCGTTCCGGGACAAGGTATTCCCCTTCCGGTTCCCACGTTCATCCATACCTATTTGTGCTGCAAGACACCGTGTTAGGAGTTGAAGGCAAGAATTGGGGCGGGATAACTGACCAGGGAGGACCCGTGTAGAACGCTGAGTAACAGAATTCACGCAAGATGACAACCACAAAGGGTAACTCAAGTCCCTCAAACTATTAGTTGTATTTCAGTCTTGGGATTCCATTCATTCTAGGTTGGTTCATTGAATGATGGTCTTAACACTCCCTTTTGCTTACTTTTTAAAGCCGGCATGCCAGAGGTAGTGGTAAACTATGAAGATAGTTGATAGCTGTCATTTTTACTTCTGAATGTTTTTGTCTTTGCAGTGTTAGGGATAGAACAAAGGATCTTGCTGGGCAGTTGGTCATTTTTTAAAATGCTTTTTACCTTTTCTGTCTCTTTAAGATTTTCATTTAAGTTGCTAAACTAAGAAAAATCTTGGAAAGTGTCACTAGAGCAGTAAAACCCTTGTGTGTGTTTAACCCACTCGCTCTGAGCTTGGTTTCCAACTGCTTTTCTGTCTTGACGAATCCCACATGCCCCATAATTTAAACATCTTAATGTGCTCTCACCAGAGCGCCTTTTTATTTGGATGTAAATTGATCCTGAAACTGCTCCCAATCAGAAGTCTGTGTTTGATCTGCTGTAGCTTAGAGTTCAGTCTGGTCACATTCGGGTTCAGACTGCAAGGAGAGCCCTGGTGTTCAATTGCTGCCATAACTAACCTAGCCCAGGTTAATTTAATCATAAAATACTTCAGCTGACTGTTGGACCTGTCGCAAGTAGATGAGTGACACAGATCCGGGCCCACTTGAATGGCATGAAGTAGGTTCATATGAGCACAAAAGAACCCTGAGTTCATTCCTAAAATTATTCAGTTTTTTTTTTAAAGGACTGAGGGATTTTCGGTGGAAGATAAACAGTATATTTGAAGCATTCTAGACCTGAAAACCTAGTAATTTTTACCTAGTCTTGGAACAAATATGAACTATACAAGCGATAGTGGTTTATCTAAGCAAGAGTTGGGTGGAAGAAATTTAATGGCCTCTATTTGTAGATAATTCTAGAGCTTGAAAGTATCCCTGCTGTTGGCAATTTACACTGCAGGTTGTAACACAAGAAAATGGCAAATTACATGATGTGTTTAACTATGTTTGAGACAGGGTCTCGCTCTATAGCTCAGGCTGGCCCTGAGCTCACTATGTAGCCCAGGCAAGCCTCGAACTCAGCAATCCTCCTGCCTCTGCCTCCCGAGTGCTGGGATTACAGGCGTGAGCCACCACGCCCAGCACTGTGGTATGTGGTATTGATGGCTGCTGGGCGTGAGTCTCCACGCCCAGCATTGTATGTGGTTACTGGGATCGAACTCAGGACCTTGCACTTATGAGGCAGGCACCAGAACCACTGAGCTACATCTCCGGCCCTCACATTCACTTAAAAAAAAAAAAATTGCAACTTTAAGATGAAAACAATGATTGCCCCATAAATACGTTTCTCTTAAGTGATACAAGCTTTAGGGATTACAAAATGTGGAATTATATGTGGTTGATGTTTAGGGAAGACGTCTCTGAGGAAGGGATACTGTTCCGGTGACGCCAAGAGGACTGAAAGGGCTCTTTCAATCCCGTGTTTGGCACGGAGACGGAAGTCCAGGTGGGCTCAAAGGCCATTTGCTAATTCTGAAGATGGCCTAGCCGGTTGGAGGAGCTGTGGATGGAGACAGGCATGGGCAGAGGAGTGGGAAATACTCTCAAGCAGTGAGGTACAGAGCCCTGGAAGCTATGCCAGGGAGCTGGTGTCCACCGAGGCGGTGTGTATGACACCCTTAGCATGTTCTCAGTGGAGAAAGACGTGACCATACTTATGTTTTACACAGATTACCCAGACTGAACTTCGAGAAATGACGCGAGGCTAGGGAGTGATTAGAGAAAGGAGGCGCCTCCTGTAGTCTTTGGGGTGAACTACAAGGTGGCTTGGATGAGGCTGGTAGCAGCGGTCCTGGAAGGAAGCGGACAGGTTTTATAGGCATACAAGGCTTTGATCGCAGGACTAACTGGTGGATTGGGTGTGGGCAGCTGGAAGGACAAAAAGCCCCAAAGATGTCTTGAGCGAGCTTCTGACGAGCTATTGGACTGGAGGGAATGTTACTACCACCTACACCGAGGAAGGCCGAGGAGAAAGGGAGAAAGGGAATGGGGTGACTGCATTTGGCTGGGGATATTTGAGAGACTTAATTGTCAGTAGGAAGATGTGAAATACTCGGTCAACTGAGTCTGCATTTAGGAGAAACCTAAAATTTCAAGAATCAGTGACAGATATTTGACAAATGTATTTCTAAAATGTAGAGTATCTATTTCTGTTTTTATTACTGTACTCACTGTTGTTTTTAGTACTGGTCTTGCATCCGATCGTTTAATAAAGCAGGACAAAGCCTCTAAACTGAATTAGATTGGAGGCGAACGGAAGAGTTTCTTTCGGCGGAACTGTGGGATTCTTAGTAAAAGATACCGGGGGGTTGGGTAGTTCTGTCGGGATCACAGCAGTCAGGAAAGGCATTTAGAAACACTGCAACAGATCCGGCTTTACACGTGTAAACAGTTCAGCGTGGACACTGCCCTGAAGGTGATATACAAGCAGGATTACGGTCTTGGTGAGGGCGCTGCCTCATTTAATCCCACACCAGTGCGCAGGCATGGGCTAGGTATGTGAACCCTGTATACAGCGCCATCTTCATAAATCAGACTTTAACTTTGTTATCTGAGTTCGTTTACATTTCTCAGTGGCCTGGGAGAAACAATGATATGACTGACAGTGAGTTACGCTGGTCAACGAGATCAGGCTTTTGAAGTATCCCGCAAATGTGGCCCACATCGTGCCTGTGGGTTAAGACTTTGAGCTCTCAGTTGGGAGATATTTGCCCAGAGCTGAAAACTTATTTTTGCAAATAAAAAGTAAGAGAAGTCCTGACGAATCCGGCTTTCTCATTTCTTTCAAGTCAAACGGAAAGTTCCAAGTGTAACTAAGGAGGATCTAGGCTACAGGATCCTGATATATTCATGTGTTAGAGATCATTTCAAAGAGCTGGGAAATGGAAATTTGATAGCATAAAGGGAATGTAACTTGTTATGCTAAAAATTCTTAGCTTCTCCTTAGGCAATATAGATCAGTGTACACAATCCATAGTTCAAATGTAATAAAAACTATTATTATTTTAAAGCAAGTGAGCATGTTTATTAGTATTGAAATGACTTAGGGATGAGGAAGGAACATCCTAGGTGCTGAAGGGGAGGGTCTGTCTCTGCGCAGTGGAAGAATCCCCAAGTCCACGCGGCATTCAATGCCACAGAAAACTTCTTGTCAGTGATTTTCTTGTGAATCAGTTTGTACACGCAGAACGCCTTTCTGATTCTTCTCTATTTTTTTCTTTCCATCCTGGGGGCTGAACCTGGAGTCTTCACACTGACCTACACTCCCATCGTTCTGCCTTTTCTGAAGTTTCTGAGGCACGGTCTTGCGAAGTCACTAAATTGCCCAGATTGGCTTGAACTTGCAATCTTCCTTTCGCAGCATCCTCGAGTGTTGGGATTATAGATGTGCACCATCCTGCCCAGCTGATTTTTCTTAACTTTTTGATGGCAGTAGCTGATGTATGGATGTTTGGGTTTCATCTCTGTGGCGTTTCTGTCCTCTACCAACTCATAAGGTTCCTGAAATATTTATTCTGAACACCAGATATGAATTTGATGGTAGTACTCGAGCAGTAGTGAAAAAGGTAGGAGTGAGTAATGTACCAAAAAAGTGCTAAAAGATACAAGCAAAGATAAGTAATTTCAGAGCAAGAACAATATTTATATACTATAAAATATATAAATATATAATTATAAAATATATTAGCAAAAGGCTCATTCTGGCCAGTCTGTATCGGAGGCTGTATCCTTTATCCTATCTGCCGCCAACTCACACTTTCTGAAGCGTCCTCCCGCTGTGTGGTGCATGTCACTAAACATCCACCGGAGCGTGGGCGTGGCCTTGGAGATGTGGCTCCACCCAGATCCTGGTGGAGTTTTGGATGTGACTCCATTAAACATCCACCCAAGTGTGGGCGTGGCCTCAGAGATATGGCTCCACCCAGATCCTGGTGGAGCCTTGGCTGTGGCTCCATTAAACATCCACCCGAGCATGGGCGTGGCCTCGGAGATGTGGCTCCACCCAGATCCTGGTGGCGCCTTGAAAGGCTGGACAGGCACACAGGGCTTCCGCAGCCAATCTCATGGCCCAGCTCTTGAGAATGAGCTCTCTTGCTGAGCGTGGCCATGAACCCAGAGCGGTGCCCCAGCGGGGCGCAGACGTTCTGCTCCAGGACCCACCCACCCACACAGCCAGCTTCCCCTCTCGCAGCTTCTGCCGCCCCCCACCCTGCCTCAGTTTTCCTCATGAAACTGCATCACAGAGGCTTCTCACCAGTTCCCGTAGGCTGTGTCTGCTCCGGATGCTATTGTTGGTTGCATTGCCCATAAATCACCTTAGAGGATGCTGGTTCTGTTTGCTTTTGGGGGAGTTGAAGAAAATAACCACTTTTCACTCACAAAAAACTTTTAATGAATATAAAGCCTTTAACTCATTGTTGTCAAGTTGGTGTGCATTGAAGTTTCAAGAGAAAACCAATAACTTTTCATCAGCCACCCATGGAAGAAAAGATGGAGAGACTTTTCTTGGAGACTTCTTTTGGAGACTTTCACAAGATGAATTTACATGTGGAGAAACCAGCTAGGTTTCTCCCCTTGGTCGTGTTCTTCAGTAAGTGCGTAAGATAAATGCACCCCAGCTAATTTTGCTGTTAATAAAATTAGTTGCATGTGCCGCCTGGCTGCCTCCACCTCCTACGGCACACAGCTGCTTCGGCATGCTGACTGAACTGTCAACAATAAACACAGGAAAGGAAGCACTTCAAGCTTCCATTTCTGGCCACAAAACCCTGCTTAAAGGCTGCCTGCTGTTTCTCCCAACTACGCCTGAAAAGCAATTAAGAAAGATCTTGTGTGACTGCCTCCTGTGTGTCACGGCGAAGCTGTGTGTGCAAACTAACAAAAGACACACAGAACGCTTGGGCTCGCACACCTCCTCGGGACCAGGCCACGGGAACGATGTTGTAAGAATGTGGCCCAGTCAGTGGGAGAAGAGTCAGCAGAGAATTAAATGGCCTCCTGCCTTCTGCCCTGCGAGCTGGCGTCCAGCCCTGAGCGCGGGAACCTTCGCGCTGAGCTCACTTCCCCAAGCGGGAAACGCAGCAGCCTGGGGAGCGGCTAGCGACTCCCTGGGTCCCGCAGGCGCTCAGGCAAGGCCGGACACCGAGGGGCTCCCGCTGCGCCGGCCCCGCCGATGGCGGTGTTGAAAGCTCGCTCGATCCCCACCCGTGAGAGCGCACGGGGCGCTTTGCCAGCGCAGCAGCCCGTTCCGCACCGTGGACGGCGAAGCCTGCGGGCGTCTAGCTGGGTTAGAAACACTAACACTCTCAGAAAACAACACAGAGGCGCGTTTAGGGCAGCAACGTGTGCGGGGGCCGCGTTGTCACCAGTTTTTAAAATCGTAGGACGTTATTCCCTGTTTGCCGACAACTTGTAGTTTTGGCATGTACTTTACCATGTAAAAAATTATCAGTCATTCCAAGCGCCGGATGACGCCTCTGTCGAGGAGCTGCCCCGTTTCCCGGGACAGTGTGGCCAGGAGAACCGGACCCCTCCCCGCACCCTTGGGCGCAGCGTGTGTCACGGGCCTCCGCACGTTCTGTGTCAGCGCTCGCTGCAAAGTGGGATTTGGGAAATCCTAAAACCCAAAGCTTGAAGTTTGCTAAAAATCGTTAAACTTCAAAGTCACGCCCCACAAAAAGACATCTTCAGCCTACATTTTATTTAGAAAGTCAGAAGACTATACCATGTGGTAAAAACATGTTTTTTTTTTTTTTGCATTTAAAGGGAGTGAATTTTATTATTTTTAATTAACAATTTTAAATGTTTATTAGCAGCTTACATTTTAAACTGGCAAATAATGTACAGTTATTCTTTCTATGTACTTAAAGACAAACAAAAACTTTAACATGTTGTTTCATCAAAATTTTAGGATTAACCTTATTTTAACAGAAGGCTGGAGTTTCTAGGAAGCATGTATGTACCCACAGTTATTAGAAGTGAAAATGTTTTCATCCACCTGATTCCAATTGGTCCTTAATTATATTTTTAAGATGAGGGAGGGACACAGTACAGTTATTTAAATTTTAAAGGATTATTTTTGTTGTTTCAAGTGTCAACCTTAAGTGCCTTGACTGTAGACAGCAGCACTCTTTGTTCTGTTGAGCACAAAGCCCCTCAGATTGGTTGGACTCTGCTTCTGTGTCTGTTTTTAGTAAGTCAAGGACACGGCTCAGAAAATATCTCCTCTAGCCATTTTTTTTTACAGTACAAGTAAAAACTAATCATCTTTAGAAAAATTAAGCTCTAAATCATTCGACATGTTAATTTAAATTTTTGTGGATTGTGTCAGGCAAATGGATTTGATATTTCTTTCTAATACCAAAATTGTTGCTGCAGAATGAATAAATTTAATATTAACAAAGCTGCATCTCATCCATGACTCAGAAGACTTCTGTGTTTAATCTATGAGTTTAAATAAAAGATGGTTAGAGGTTAAAAAATTAGCAGTGGAAAATTTTTATTTCTCTTTTGCTTGTCTCACTTTTATTTCATTGTTGCTTATACAAATTTGGTGGCAAAAGTTATTGATAGTCAAAACATGTTTTCTCCAAAGTTACAGTTTTTGCTTAATACTTTAGAGCAGCTATAATATAGTGTTTTGAAAATGAGTTTGAAAACATCACTGAGCAGGACATTCCTGTGCTGTATCTTGCATGGTTGGGGCTCACTGTTCATTGTTGGACAAACTCGTAGGAGTCCTTGTTTCTCTTTGTGCCTCTGGCTGTGTAACTCCTATGAATACTTCTGGAAATTTTCAGACAGAAAATAAAAGGCTGGCAAAAGAGAGAAAATCAGCTGGCGCAAGACATTGTCCCTAAATGTTTACAGTCAATTAAAGCCCTGTCCAAGGTTAGGCTGGAATTCCTCCAGCTGTGGTGTTCCATGTAAAATAAAATACTGCCAGCTGTGGTCAATTATTTGATTTCCCCCCCATGAAACTTGAGAAACGTGTAATCACTTCTAATATGGTTAAAAACTGATCAAGTGTGACATGCTGTGTAATTTACTGATTGCAATAGCTTTTAGGTATGAGTTCAGAGAGCTATCGCTGATTGGTTTCTAGATTTCAAGGGCTAAAGTAAAAATTTAACCTTACATTTCAAATTTAGCTTTATCAGAGAGGATTGGTAGACAGACCTGTTATTTATCCACTTGATAGAAACGATTTAACTATTAAATGTTTTTGTCAGTGAACTTTTTTTTTTTTTTTGTATGGGAATTGAACTCAGGGCTTTGAGCTTGCCACATAGGCACTGCACTGCTGAGCTACATTCCTGGCACTTAAATGTTTTTGAAGAGTAAATAATGAAAAAATGGTTATGATAGAATATAAATGAACAAAGCAAGACCCCAAATTATATGTGTAATAAACCTAGTTCCATTCAAAAATCTGAGCTTAAAACATGTTAAACTATCAAAACTTTTTTTTCTGGTTCCTATTTCTTTTAACCCAAATGATTGAATAAAAAATTACATTTGATAGTTTGTGTAACATTTGGGAGACATGCAGAGGGAAAAATATATTAGGGGTATCAAAAATTGTGAACCAGGGCCGGAGGGTTAGCTCAGTGGTTCTGGCACCTGCCTCGCAAGCGCAAGGTCCTGAGTTCGATCCCCGGTAACCACATATAATGCTGGGTGT
>PVIC010036799.1:0-18405 GCA_004025085.1 Thryonomys swinderianus
AAAAAAAAAAAAAAAAAAAATTTAAAAAAGGGCCCTGGGCTCAGTCCCCAGTAACTTGCATGTTGTGGGGGGACGTGGCTAACGTTTTAGAGCGCTAGAGCCCACCATGCCTTTCAGCAGCCTCTACCCACTTTGCTCCGACCCACACCAAGGGCCAGCTTCACACGTCCTCCCTGGAAATGCATCTTCCTGGAAGGGTCACAACACCCACTAAAATATGGAATCCAGGCCCGCCCTGATTGACGAGGGCTTGGTCCTGAAGCCTCAGTGGACCAGACCATTTGTAACTTCACCCAGAGTGCTCCGCGTGGTTGTGACCCATCAGCTGGTGAGAGAGAACCAGCTGGCAGATCGGGAAGTTTGACTGTGTCTGTGGATGACTGACAGGTAGGCCAGAAAACTGGGGTGGGAGGACCCACTCGGATGTGTAGTGGCACCAACCAATAGGCTTGTAGCCTGGAGGGAATCAAAAAGGGAAAGCAGGATCCCTGCCCTTTCCCTAAGGAGAAATACTACGGACGCCCGGCCTGCCAGCAGCCATTTTGAACTTTTCCATCTCTGACTCAGCAGTGGGCCACTGGGACTCTTCCGTCTGATCCTGTAAACCTACCTAGTAAATCCTTTATACCTATTTTAGGTTGAATCTGTTCCTCCAGAGAATCCTAACCAGTGCAGTCTGAAACTGGACTAAATTTCTTTTCACTGAAGTTTCCAAGGTACTCATGTGGAGGGCACTTTAGATACAGGGAAATTTTGTTCTTACTTGTGGATATATATATATATATATATATATATATATATATATATATAATATGCATATATTTCATATATACATTTAATATATATTTCATATATATTTCATATATATATTTCATATATATTTCACATATATATATATGAGACACCACTTTAACCATTTCTAAGTGCACAGTCAGTGTCATTAAGCACACTCACATAGTTGCGTGACCATCACCACCATCCACTGAGAGATCTTTCTATCTTCCCAGAGGGAAACGTCACCCCCATTGAACACAAATTCTGTGTCATCCTCTCCCAGCCCCGGCAACCCCCAGCCTGCTTTCTGTCTCTCTGAACTTGACAACAGAAACTGTGAACCAGTTATTTTTATCACCATCTAAACCTTCGTGTTTGTGTTCACCTCCTCCCTCCCCTACAGGCAGGAGTGAGGATGGAGTTGGATTTCTCCGAATCGAGCACGCGCGTGCACACACACACACACACGCAGATGTTCATATGTTTATAGATGCAAACACACACACACACACAGGCACACACACATCCACATCATTTCCTGACCCAGGATGAAGGCAGATTACTGGTGCAGTTTACAAACACTCCTCAAGCCTCAGAGGAGAGCAGGTGCTCTGTGTGCTCCTGGAGAGTTTGGCTGAGACTTCTCAGGACTGACATTGGAACCGAGAGACACATTAACCAGTCACAGCACAACTACTGAAATAATTTCACAATTGTGCTGTTGTCCTTCGACACCATTCAAGGCACAGGTAGCCCCGAGAAATGGGGGCTGCTTCCTGGAGGAAGCTGTGCTTCTCCTGAGACCTGCTGGAAAGGGGAGGGTGTTGGAAGGGGGCCAAGGAGAGAAGACGAAACAAGAGGTATGAGCTCCCTCCTGCTGCTATAACAAAGAAGCACCAACCGAGTGGCTGGAAACAAGACAGCTCTACTGTCCGACAGCTCTGGAAGTCAGAAGCCTAATCAAGGGTTTGGTAGGGCTGAGGTCCTTCTGGGGGATGGAGGAGAATCTTTTCTGCCTTTGTGAGCTGTCCATGTGCCTTGGTTCATGGCTTTCTCCTCCTTCTCCAGAGCTCGCTGCAAAGCTCTTCAATCCCTTCTCTCTACCTCTCTCCCTCTTTCTCCATCTCTAGATGTCCCCCAAATGTTTCATGTGTTCAGGGCAGGTGGGGTGTTGGTAGTTGACAGGATCATGAGGCTGATCCACAAGTGAGTTCCTAGGAGCTCTATGGACCACTAGGAGGCGGGGCCTGATCGGAGTGGGTGGCTGGGGCTGTGCCTCCGGGATATATTCACCCCTCCCAGCTCCTCCTCTCCCTCTGCTTCCTGGGTGCGTGGGGTGAGCACACTGGCCTTCTCTTCCCCAGGTCAGACAAGACTCCTTCCCAAGGGCTTACAGTGGAGAAGGGCTGGGCTTCTGGGGTCTCCTTCCTCATGGTCCTCTGGGTTCGAGACCAACTCTGAGGTGGGAACCAGAGAGACATGATGGAGGCCGCAAGCCCTGTCCTTGCGATGCCCCTGGCGCACCCTGCATGGCTGCTGCAGCATGGGTCAGGATGAGACTCAAAGACTTGCCGGCTGGGGTTTGTCTCCCCTTCCTTCGATTTGGGGTTGCAGCATCTGGAAGCAGGCTGAAAGAAAGACAGATCAGAACATTCATCAGCTTCCCATCACTGTGACAAAACACCTGAGAAAAACAATGTACAGGTTTCAGAGGTTTGAGTCCGTGGTCTCTTGACTCTGTTGTTGCCATTCCTGAGGAGAGTGCTCAACCTCTGCATCCTGGAGGTTCCTAGAGAGAGGAACAGCCACTGTGCTCTTCTCTGAACCCCTTTCTCATGAACGGGTGTGTGAGTCAGTTTTCCATCACTGTCACAAAACACTTGAGATAAACAGCTTATGAAGAGGAAAGGTTTACTTTGCTCAGCGTTCACCAGTCTCAGTCTGTGGCCAGCTGCCTGTCTCGCTTTGGGGCCAGTGACAAGGCAGAGAATCATGGTGGGGAACTCTCCTCATAGTGACCAGAAGTGAGAGCCAGGAAAGGCAAAGCTCCTTCAAGGAGAAACCTCCGTTGACTAACTTCCTCCACTAGGCCCCGCCCTTTAAAGGGCCACAGGCTGGGAATTGGGGAACAGTCCAGACCTACGTAACCCGTGAATGTGGCCATTCACCTGCTCATCCTTCCCCACGGAGGGCCCCACACCAGCCCGAGGCTCCTCCCAGCCTCCCAGGATTCTCACCCGGAAGTGCCAAGGAGGGAGAGGCCGGGAAAAAGCTGTACCTCAAGTTCTGCCCCTCGGAAACCACCAAAGCTGCGGCCTTTCAGCTGGTAGGGGTGGAAAGTGGGTCACTTGACTCCAGGGGCGGCAACCCCAGAACCCCCAGCTCCCTACACAGCGGGAGCAGCATGACGGTTTCCTCCCCAGCAACAAGACAAACCTGCTCCCTGAGCTGGAATCAGAATGCAAACACTCTGAAATTAGTGTCGCTGCGAGACCTACGGATGTGCTAAAAGCCACTGAACGGCACGCTTTAGAAGAGCAACTGGGATCGTGTTTGCATTGCCTCGGTCTTTTTTATTTTTTTTAAGTGAAAAAGAAAAAGATCTCATCAGAAAAACAGATTCCAAAAGGACCCTAAAACCAGACAGCTGTCCTGGGTTATCGACAGGGGACCTCATTCGTAGGTACATGGATGCAACTTGAGAACTTAATGTCAGGCGAAAAAACTTGGACCCACAAGCTTAACTATCACATGCTTTCTCTTACATGGGAAACCTAAAATATATACACAAATAAAAAGCAAAGTAGAAAATAAATAGGAAGTATGGAGACGTTGACATAATTCCCCAAATTATTCTGTTCTTTCGAAAATATTTTAATATATACGTTAACTTGTTTCATTTACACTACTAATTTCTTAGTTCGCTGAAAAGAAAGTTTTGAGCTATTATCTGTTTCTACTTTGTAACAATCCTCCTGCGCCTGCTTCCAGAGTGCTGGGATTACAGGCGTGAGCCACCGCGCCTAGCACTGTATATAGTACCGAGATTGAACTCAGGACCTTGAGCTTGCGAGACAGACGCCGGAACCACTGAGCTAAATCCCCAGCCCTGTAACAATCTTTTTGTCTATGTCTTGTGCTCTGAGGAACTATTTTGAAGATATACCGTGTATTAACTATTGTTGTTAGAAAGTATTTTCAGGGGCCAGAGGGTTAGCTCAGCAGTTCCGGCGCCTGCCTCGCAAGCGCAAGGTCCTGAGTTCGATCCCCAATGACCACATACAATGTTGGGCGTGGAGACTCACGCCCACCAGCAATCAATACCACAATACCACAGTGCTGGGCGTGGTGGCTCATGCCTGTAATCCCAGCACTCTGGAGGCAGAAGCAGGAGGATTGCTGAGTTTCAAGGCTTGCTTGGGCTACATAGTGAGCTCAGAGCCAGCCTGAACTACAAAGCGAGACCCTGTCTCAAAAAAAAAAAAAAAAAAAAAAGTATTTTCATTAAAAAGAAAATATAGCATGCGAGCACTGCCACCTAGTGGTCACAGGGGTGAACAGCTGAGTTACCCGTCGAGGTACTTGCGCAATAGTAGCTCCCAGTGTGTCTTATTTCCTCAGCCTCTTGGTTACTTTCAGAGGCCGCTTCCAAACCGGATGTGATGCGAATACCGATAACCCCGCACTCCGGGAGGCTGAGGCAGGAGGATCACTAGTCCTGTCTAGGCAAGTTAGTGATTTAGCAGGACCTATAGTATCGGGTTACATAAACACATACCATACTTTCCTAATGAAAATTTGCACTGTAGCATCCTAGTAGCCAGCTATGCGTTTCCGCAGCTGCGCCTGCGGGATCCTGGAATCAATCTTTGTGTTTATCCACTCAGTACAACAGACGGCAGGGTGTGTACAGGAGCTCCAAACAGCAGCCGGTGAGTTTCACCCATGAAATTCTCACTGTTACAGGTCTGTGCGTTTAGGAATTGTTTTAAGTTTTCTTTTGATTTTTCTGGTGGAAGTAACCCAGGTTAGTACAACGGCACATGACAAACCAGATTTGCAGATTCCGGAGGAAGTTGAAAGCGAACATCGGAGACTCGTGCACAGATGAGGAGGAGGGAGCCAGTGATGACAACTTTGTGAGCCTGCGACCCAAAGTCGCTGTGACAGTGAAATGGAGCAAGAATCGACAGAGACAGGCGCTGCGCACCTCCTCGGTCAGGTGCCATCAAAACAGCACTGAGAGGAAACATTTGATGAGTCAAAATGGTACAAAACTGTCACACAAGCAAATGGGAAGATCCAATATTAGAACGAGGGCCTCAACTACAATGAGGCTCTTGGAGGGGTGAAACAGCGCCACCCAGTGTGGGAAACTGTAACAGACGAAATGCTGCAAGATGTGAAAGCCGCTAACGCTGAAATGCTAGTGAAACCTTCTGTGCCCACTAACAGCCAATTAAAAATGGTTCGCCCGGGCCGGAGATTTAGCTCAGTGGTTCTGGCGCCTGCCTCGCTAGCGCAAGGTCCTGAGTTCAATCCCGGTAACCACATACAATGCTGGGCGTGGTGACTCATGCCCACCAACAATCAATACCACACACCACAGTGCCGGGTGTGGTGGCTCGCACCTGTCATCCCAGCGCTTGGGAGGCAGAGACAGAAGGATTGCTGAGTTCGAGGCTTGCCTGAGCACCATAGTGAGCTCAGGGCCAGCCTGAACTACAAAGCGAGACCCTGTCTCAAAAAATATATATATATGGTTCGCCCGTTTCCGGTGGATGGACCAGCTTTGCAAGTAGAATGTTGCAATTGCAAAACAGAGAATTGTACAGTATCGTCTTCAGATCTCAGAGAAGCATAACACCAGCCTTGTATACAGCAAAGAAAAAGAAACTGGTACTGCAGATGTCAACATCACACCGTGATGGAAACACTGACAGAGAAACCACAACAAAACTGAAGCCTGAAACGGAAATCTTTTTACAATAAAATCAAAGGCAAGTAGATGCTGCCGATGAGTTATACAGCAACTACGATGTCACTCGAAACACAAAGCGTTGACCAATGCTCGTGTTTTACTCCACCCTAAATATGTGCGGCATAAATAGTTTGATAGATTACCAAGGAAATAACAAGTGAAAAATACCACACAGAAGTTCTCTTACAGGACTGGGACTAAACCTCATATAAGAGACCATTTACAGCGGAGGAAGAACAAATGTTTCTGCCCAGGAAACTACAGAGAAAAAAAATTGTGGAGCACACTGGTGAGCTGACAGGTGAACAGACAGGGAAAGCATCACAAAGACAGACTGCAATAGGAGAAGCAAAAAGATAACTGTGCTCGCCAAGAAAGGACAGGAAAATAAAGCATGCGTGCTATCAGCCTAAGTGATATTTTTATATGGAACATGGATTTTTCAAATGTGGAGACTGCCTTGGGTCTGACCACTGAAGCAAAGATTATTCTTGGTGTAGAGTGCTACTGGTAGTTCCACTTGTAATTCCTATAGGAATTTATTTCTGATGTTATCGATTAGGTTTTATAAGCAAGCACACAGCTGATTGTGAAAATGCTGATGTCTATTCCAAGCACTCATTACATATTTGATATTTAATTTTACTGATATCTTATTTTCCTGCGGAGTGCACGTGGTACAGTAGAGTAAGAAGCTCCTGACAAAAGAGGAAGACAAGAGAGGTGCCAAACCAGCTGCCACACAGGAAAGGAGAGCTAAGCACGTGTGCTGTCTGTGTAGGTAAAACGCGTGCATGGAACACACAGCTGGCATGTGTGGAGGCTGCCTGGGGTCTGACCACTGAAGCAAAGATTATTCTTTTTTTTTTTTTTTTTTTTTTTTGAGACAGGGTCGCGCTTTGTAGTTCAGGCTGGCCCTGAGCTCACTATGGTGCCCAGGCAAGCCTCGAACTCAGCAATCCTCCTGCCTCTGCCTCCCGAGTGCTGGGATGACAGGCGTGAGCCACCACGCCCGGCAAAAGATTATTCTTGGTGTAGAGTGCTACTGGTGTTTTCACTGTGTCTCCTATAGGAATGTATTTCTATTGTTCTTTCTTAGACTTTGCAAACCAAAAAACAGTGAGATTCAAATTTTTAATGTTTTTTATAAACAATATTTTAAATTGTGTGTTTTATTTTTTGACATTTTTTCCTGTTAAGTACCCATTGTTTAATATACTAAACCTTGTAAAATTAAAATTAAGAATCAATAGAAATACTCCAAAGAATAAACATGGGTATTATACACCTACCGTGGTGCACCCTTAACACGAAATTGATGTTACACCCTTTAAGCAGGGCTGAGGTGCAACTCAAAGCAAAGGCCCTGGGTTCAATCCCCAAGGCTACACATTAATTAATTAATTCATCTGAGACTCATCAGAGCCCAGGACCAGGCCTCACCCATGATAAAACCAGAGCTCAACAGTCAGCCCCTCACGGCCCCACAGTCACCAGTCACCCCCGCCTGGGGACACCACCTCTTTCCCGTCCCCAGAGCCCCTCCAAGACCACCTGCCAGGCTCTTGAGTGCACACCCCACCGGAAGTCCAGGCAGCAGCTCAGGCCTTGGAGGACAGGCTGGGCAAACCCCCTCCGGCTCCCACCGCCGCCCCCTGCAGGCTGCACCGTGACAGGGACTCCGTCACCGCCCTGTTGTTCTGGAGCAGAGAAAGCAGAGGCCCCGGCCCGACGGCACAGGCGGGCCCCTCCAGAGGAGCAGGCCCGGTTCAGTCCCAGGGCTTCAGGGCCACGCGTTCCCCACAAGGACTGAGCGACGTGGCTTCCCCACGGAGGGCACAGCCTGCTCCAGGGGCATCCCTGCTCCAGACACGAGGCCCCAGCGCCCAGCACAGTCCGTGGTGCTTCGCGAGCAGCGCCAGCAGCGAGGCCCGTTGCCTGCCTCGGAGCCCCGACCCTGGGTCTACTTCCGCCCGTGTGGCCCTGGGCCAAGCTCTCTGTGGCCTCCCCACCCCCACCTGTAAAGCAGAAACCGACGGAACCGATTTCCAAGGATGATTCGGGACCATGTGGGTCAGCTGCGCTGGAGCAGGGTCCCCAGGAAGCCCCTGCCGGGCCGGGGGTCAGCCGTCCTGGTGGTGACGCAGGGCAGGGCCGGGGCGGCGGGGCTGGGGCCACACGACCCAGCGTGAATGCAGCCGTATCGCAGAGAGGCGTGGCTGGCCACGAGCCCAGCAGCGGGCCCTCGCTGTCCACAGGGAGACTGCTTCCAGAACCCTCCCTCCAAATTCCCACGGTCACTCCAGCGCCTTGTGCCAAGTGGCGCCACATTTGCACGCAACCTGTACAACCATCTCACACGCTTGTACTCACCTCGAGCCGACTTGTAATATCAAACGCCAGCTAAACACTGACACTCTGTGTTCTTTAAGGGAAAGGTCGCCGAGCCTATTTCCAAACTGCTGCTCAGAGAGTCGGAGGTGTGACCCGGAAGGCTGTGACCTCCTCTGGCTCCTTCCTCCCCGCCAGGTCCCTCTGCCGGGCCGTTTCTGCCTTGGTGCCGCTGACCGCGGCCTGTGCGAGACCAAGGAAACCTCCCCTCTTCCGAGTTACCGGTGTCAGCCACAGTCTTCCGCCACCTTCAGAATCGACAGTGGCTTCTCACACCAGAGCTTCCTGGTTCCACTAGGAGAGTCGTCTCCTTCCTACGAGCTGCTGCGATTCGGCTGGACGCGTCCCGACAGCCCGGGATGGAGATGTCCACACAGAGCGGACAGCAGGGATTTGGAGGCGGACACATCCTCCGGGAACTGTCCGTTCTGCGTCCTACTCCCTGGTTCCTTTCTCGGAGTTCCTTGAAAACTGATCACAGGGCGGGGGTTGGGGGGAAAAAGAGAATCAAGATACGTCCTGCACAGGTGCACATTCTCGATGGTGAAAGTGATCGTCATGTACCCTTAAAATGTACCGGTAAACTCCATAAAGGGAAAAAAATAAATAAAACAAAACACAAAAAAAGAAAATGGTGATCACAAAACAACCAGGCCACTTCCCACAGTGGACACAGCCGGGCCAGGGTCGAGTCCTCAGAGACTTTCGGTGTCACGGCGCGGTGGCCTCAGCCGAGCAGCTGCAGAGGGCTGACGCCGTTGCCGAACTGAGACGCGGCGGAAGCAACAGGACCGGTGCAAGCTGGAAGAGACGCAGGAGGGGAGAGGGCGCCCCCGTGTGGAGGGGCCGGACGCCTGCTGTCTTCACCGGGCGTGCTACAGGCAAGGCTATGTTCCCGAAAATCCACGTGGCGGCGCTCTCACCCCTGGTACTTCATGTGGTCGTTTGGTAACATCTTAAAGAAACGATTGGATTTTGAACGGGAGATTAGGACGCAGACATACGGAAGGCAGATTATGCACAGACAGCGCTGAAAAATCAGATCCCAGGAGAAACTAACCCAAGTCGATGCCTTGATTCAGACTTCCAAGCCCATGGTGTGTGGCCCAATAAACTAATCCAGTGACTGTCAGCTCCAGAGTCCCTTCCTAACTCTGTGCCACTGTCCCCAGAGAAGAAAGCATAAACGGAGTTCCAGCAGCGTCTGAGAACCTAGCGAGCTCTGAAAGACTTAATCAGACAGGCAAAGAGCGGCCCCAGCAACTCGTACCAGCCTCCCACAGATGAGAGCTTTTGCAATACCTGGCTTCAAGTGTCACAAGATACTCGCCAATTAGGACTGTGACAACAACACATGTCCCCTGCAGTTCCCTGACCTGGGACAGTGCAGTTGTGAGACTTCTGGACATCACAGCTGCAAGGCAACTCCCTAAATTTCATTTTTCCAGACTTTCCAGCAATTTTAGAAGCGCTTAATTACCTGTGTTAAACGACCTCCTGTTTGGAATACTGAGAGGGTGGCTATACTCCCTGACTCTTAAGAAACTGCATCTGAGAGAAAAATGGCTGTGTGCCTTTAAGAGGCGGGACCTAGTGAGAGGTACTCAGGTCACTGGGGGCGTGTCCTTGAAGGGGATCATGGGAGCCTGGCCTTTTCCTGTCTGTCCTTCCTGGTTCCACATACACCTCCTGACATTGCCTTTAGAACCCTCACTGAGGGCCAAACCAATCCAGCCACAGATCTGAGACGTGAATCTCCAAAAGAGCAAGTTAAATAGCTAAATAAACCATTCCCCTGTATAAATTATTTGCCTCCAGGTCTAAATTTTGTTGGCAACTCAAGACTCACTAATATAGCCTGAGTAGTAACACTTGAGGGCTGTTCAGACAAGAAGTAAATGTGATTTTGGTCTTGATGCCATTTCCTAACAAAGACTCATGCAGAGTATGTAGGGTTTTGTTTTTTGGGGTTTTTTTTGGGCTTTGGGGAGGATTTTTTTTGAGACAGTCTCACTTTGTAGTTCAGGCTGGCCCTGAGCTCACTATGGAGCTCAGGCAAGCCTCCAACTCAGCAATCCTCCTGCCTCCGCCTCCCGAGTGCTGAGATTACAGGCATGAACCACCACGCCTGGCATTGTGATATGTGGTATTGATTGCTGGTGGGCATGAGTCACCACACTGGGTATTGTTGTATGTGGTTACTAGGATCAAACTAGGGACCTTCTGGTTGCTAGCCAGGCACCAGAACCATTGAACTAAATCTCCAGCCTTATTTGTATTTTTTAATATTTTAATATATATAATTTTTTGTAGCACTGGGATTGATCCTGGAGCTTTCACACTAAGTTATATTCTCATCCTCCTTTTTTCTTTTTAAATCTTTTTTACTTTTTATTTTGAGGCAGATTTTCACTGTCTCTAAATTGTCCCAGCTAGGCTCAAACTTGTGACTCTCCTACCTCAGCCTCCCAAAGTGCTGGGATGATAGGCAAAAATAATTTTTTAACTCTTTTCTCTGTTAAAGCTTTTCCTTGGTCCAGGGATTTAGTTCAGTGACACCACACCTGCCTCACAAAAGCAAGGTCCTGAGTTTGATCCCTGGTCCCACTAAATAAATAAATGAATAAATAAATAAATAAATAAATAAATAAATAAATAAATAAATAATAAAAATTTTCCTAAAGAGGGAAAAAGAATGCCAATTTCTCTTCAAAATCCATTTATAGGCATGTTTACCAGTCATGCCATACATATTTTCAGTATTTACTATGTGCTAAGCATTGTTCTAGGACACCTACAAAACTATCAGATGTTAATAATAATATACCTTACTACTCATATCAAAGTTTTTCCTTCAGATTTTTTTGTTATATATTATAAACACATACATACATGTTCTAACAGCTCAACTCCTAATACTCTTCCTCATTAATCATATCCATTTAGCATATAGCCTATTCTCTTAAACACCTATAATTGGCTTTAATCTGAGTTTTAACGATCAGGTCTAATATGTCTGCCATCTTCCAGTGTTCTTTTCTTGAAGTATTATTTTATCTGCTAAACATTTTATTCAGTGTATCAGTGTGCTGCAGTAACAGACAACTCCTCTCTCACTGACTCACCACTGCTCCTCAGTCCAGCACCCAGACTGACACAGCCTTCACATCTAAGCCAAGCTAGGCTCACAGAAGAGGAATGGGGGGCAGCTCCTCAAACTTCTGTGGGGGTTGTTGGCCACTTATTCACATGCCACTGGCCAAGCAAGTCACACAATCAAACCTAGTGTCTATGAACATATTCTTCCCACAAGAGGTGCTAAGGCACGTGGCAATGGGATATGTGTGATCCCTACGGGACAGAGAAAGGCTTTGCCGGGACTGAAAATTCATTGGCCACATTCTTCCAGATACACGTTAACATCTTTTTGGCAAAAAAAATCAACTACAGAAGATCCAAGGGAATTTTAATCTGCCCCATATTCAGTGTATCAACCGACACATATCAGCTCAATACATTTGTACATATTTGTAACCTATATGAAAAATTCAGGTTGGGCCTTACAGCACACGCCTATAATCCCAGCACTCTGTGTGACCAAGGCAAGAAGATCACAAGTTTGAGCACAGCCCGGGCAGTTTAATGATTTAATGAAACTGTCTCAAAATATTCAAAAGACTGGGTGTGCAGCTCAGTGTGAAAGTCCTGGAGTCAATGTTCAATAGCACCCCCCAAAAAATACCTTTAACACCATGTGAACAGCAGTAATACATTCCTTATAGGCCAATCACCAATCAAAAGCACAATACTGCCCACCATTCACACATAATTCGTGGTCCATTCATAAATACCTGGTCTCTCTCACATTCCCTGTGCTGGGGGAGGGGACACCATAACTATGTTATAGTTTCCAGTGTCAATTAAGCTCAATAGAAAAAAATATCATATAATGGAGAAATAATAAAACTGAGTCATTCTTGTCATGTCTTGGATGGTATTGATACTTTCCAAGCTTTGAAGAAATACATCACCAATAAGATCATCAGTCAAAAAACACATAAAAATACCAAGAGCGCTATAATTACAATTAAAAGGAAACTAGCAGCGTAAATAGCTGCAGCAAATAGCAGGCAGGAACACTGTTAATTTCCGTCTAAAAGGCCAATGTGTGTTTTGTGGCGGGGGAGATGGAAATCGTGGAGGAGACAGAAGCCTCCGAGAGGAAACGCAATTCACACAAAAGAGAATTCTTCCTTTCAGATGCTTCACCCTCATGATTATCAAAGAAATGCAAATGAAAATCACAATAAGAAATCATTTCCTCGAGGCTAGTGAGCACAGAAACATTTTTGCCCTCGTCCTGAGGTTCCGAGGGCGACGTTAACCGAAGAATCTCACAGATGTCGCCGGAACAATGGAAACCGGAGGAGACGCTTGGGACAAACCCGATGCGAAAAATCTGGACAATGTGCATGAGGAGCATCGACAGCGCTCCGACCCTCCGACCCGGCCCTCTCCTGAAAGGGGATGAAAGTGACTTAAAATAGTCCGTGCGGCCTCGTCTGTAGCCCTGAAGCGGGACGTAGTTACCATGGGAAGAATAGAGTCTGGTTTCGACACAGAGAGGACAGAGCTTGGCAGGGTGGTCCACTGCCGTCATTTCAGCAACCTGGGAGGCTGAGGCAGGAGGATGGCACGTTCGAGCCCAGCCACCTCCGGGCCTTTTGGCTAAGACCAAGTGCAAGTTCAAGCCCACCCTGAGCCAACTCGATGACTCAGCAAGACCCTGACCAAGATTTTCAAAAGGACCAGGGTTTGGCTCAGTGTGAAGGCCCTAGAGTCGATTCCCAGGACCATCAAAAGCGAAGAGGGCGAGGAAGAAGGGATTCCAATTCCGGCTGTTCCTGTGTTGCCTCTGCGCCTGCCATCCCGGTTCCTCTCCTCCGCCAGGGAGCACACGCCCCGCCCGCAGGCTCTAGGAGAGGTGGAAGGAAAAGTACGCACACGAGTGTTTA
This sequence comes from Thryonomys swinderianus, assembly GCA_004025085.1. NCBI lineage: Eukaryota > Metazoa > Chordata > Mammalia > Rodentia > Thryonomyidae > Thryonomys > Thryonomys swinderianus. Next base: position 13,162 of record PVIC010036799.1, read on the forward strand.
TGACCGAACATAAAAGGCAGGGTCATTATTCCCACCATCAGAATGAAGTCTTGGGAACAGCCCAGGCAGCCGACAATAGGAAAATGTTAACTAAATTATGCTACCTCCGCCCCGCAGAGAATCGCGCAGCCATCGGGGACTGCAATTAAGAAGATAATAGAGCAACCTGAAAGACTGGAGTAGAAAACAGCGATGTCTCGGCAGTGCCAAAGCCGTGCACAAGAACCGCACAGCAGGGGATGGTGGGAAAAGGAATAAACAATGGCGGCTTCTGTTCTGCGTTAGGAGACAGAATCAGGCTTCCTTTGATTTCTTTTATTATTGCTACGATGATTTTGTACAAGAAATAAAATTCAGAGCTGGACAAGGTAGAGCAACCTGCCGCCCCAGCACTCTGGGAAGCTGAGGCAGGAGGATCACAAGCACAAGGCCAGCCTGCACATCTCAGCAAGACCCCTGCCTCAAATCTTTAAAAGGGCTGGGGATATGGCTCGGTATGAAAACTTTGGGTTCAAGTTCCAGTACTGGAAACAGAGAAAGAAAAGAAAACATCAGAAGAGGAAAAAAGAGAGAAGGTAGGAAGAAGAGACAGAGAAAAGGGAAGGGAAGGGAAGAAATGGAGACAAGGAGAATGGCTCTTGAATTTTGTCCTGTGCTGCCTCCCATCCCTGAGATACCAGCGTGTTCCGTTCATTGTGTTTCTTGTGGTTGTTGTGTGAGATAAATGCTTTCTTTTATTACCTAACTTCAGTCTCCTGCATGACATCTGAGGTCCCAGTACATCCATTAACTCAATGCTGAAGTTTTTACTGAGCAACTACTTTGTGTCAAGCTGTGCAGCTAAAAGAGAAAGAGGTTGATGGGCGAAATGCCTTGATGAGCTTTCTGGGAATGGAGAAGGGCCTGCTGAGGGTTGGGGAGGGGCTGAGGCTTCACAAAAGACAAACAAAACAGCCAGAGGGTGAACATCCTGCCATAGGTGTCGGAAGAGCCTAGCACAGGGTCTGGCACTTAGTAGGTTCTCAACAAATACTTGCTCAGTTAAACCAAACTGAACTATATGAGGAAAGTCTCCTGCCTGCCTCAGCTGCTTCCCTGGGCCTCCTTAGGGACTTCTTCACCCCTCCCCACCCCAAACCTAGGGTCTGGTCCTGGTTCTTAGCTTCTGGAAAGTACTAGAAAAGGGTCTTTCCTGGCCCCCAAACAGACCTCCAGGGGCCACATTTGATCAATGCAAACTCTGCGCTCAGGAATAGCGGTAAAGAACATTTTCCAGCTTGCAAAGTTATTTGTTTTCCAAAAAGTCCTACAAAGAAACAAGAAATAATCACAGTTGGGTATAGATGGAATGAACCCCTCTTATTGAAAAGAACAAAACTACATAAGGAAAAATTACAACATTCCAGGGAAATCAAATAAAAATCAGTAAATGCATCTACCTTTTTCCCTCTACCTTTTGTCCTTTGTAGAAGCTGAAGATACATTGTACAAGAAATAAAATTTCTCCCATTGATCTGAAGGCTCTATAATCACTTAGGCATCTCACTGATTTCAGATATCTCCCAGCAAGTGCTATGGTTTGAATGTCTCTCAGAGGCCCCGTAAGTAAAAGCTTCATCCCTGATATAAAAGTATTGGAAAACGTTATGAACCTTTAAGAGACAGGGCCTAGGGGAAGAACTTTGGGTCATGGGAGGGGGGTGTCCTTGAAAGGGATTGTGAGACCTTGATGTCTTATTTCTTCTCTCCATGCCCCTCTCTCCTCTTCCCCCTTCAAAACCAGCAGCTCCTATGGACCTCTGTCTTTTTATAAGGAACCTGTCTCAGGCATTTTGGTACAGTGGCAGAAAGCTCACTAATACAGCATGGCAGAGAGCAGATCCTTCGGTCCATCCCTGGGGACTTTCCAGCCCTCTGCTGTGACTTATGCTCGCTTCCTGCCACCCTGCATGGAAACATACCCCTGGAAACTATCACCTTCCTTTAAAGAACAAAATTCCTCCAGCACAGCAAGGCTTGAAGTGAGTTTTCTTTTCCTAGCCATGTTATTTATTTTTATGTTGAAAAAAAATTCTAGAGTCATGGAATTTCAAACACACTTCAAACAACCTCACGTACCAGGGCAAAAGAAGCACCCAGCCAAGTGGAAAGATGGGGTCTCCGGTGTCCCTGTCAAACCTGGTGGCAGCTGAGGCTTGAGCCACCACTGCTGGGGTTTATGTGCTACAATCGCAATCCTGCATGGATTGTTGAAAAGTGAAGCCCGTGCACCGTCACCAGGTGGGAGCCTTGGGAGTCATCCTATGTGAGTTTCTACTTCCTGTGGCTTTATTCCCTCAGGTATGTATCTCCCAAAACATTAAGACCTCTGGGGCATTTTGATGGTTTGCAGAACAAAGAGATTGTGTGATCAGGACAACTGCTTAGATAATGCTACCTAAAGGGTGGTAAGAAACCCAAGGTCCGTCCTCCTGTCTTGGGTCACGAAGAACATGCAGAGACAACATGGAACATGGTGAAGCTCAGCCCTGACCGCACCCATGCTATGGTCTGAATGTGGTTTAAACGCGCCACCCCCCACCCCCAGGATTCATGGGCCTGAATCTTCACCCCAGTGTGGTAGAGTGGTAACGGAGCCTTTAAGAGGCAGGGCCTCATAGGAGGTCCTCACTGGCCCCTCCCCATCACCCTCTGCCTGGCTGCGTGTGATGTCTTCCTGATCTGCCTCTCCTGTCATGGCGCCACCTGCCATGAAGCACTGCAGTCAGAGGACCTCGCTAGACCCTCACCACTCTATTTAGACTTTTGACCTCCAAACCTGTGAGCTAAATAAACCTCTTTGCTCAACAAGAGCTCAGGTATTTCACTGTAGCAATCAAAATTGGACTAGCACATCCCCTTTCCACACTAGGGTAGAACCACTGTTTGGGAGAGTAAAATTAATATTTCTCGGGGCAGGAGATTTAGTTCAAGTGGTACCGTGCCTACCCTGGAGTACAAGGGCCAGCGTTTGATCCCTGGTACCACAAAAAAATTAATAACAATAATATTTCTTTGAGCCAGATCAGAGAAACATTTGCTTTGCCCTCGCCTAGGATTTGAAATGATAAGAACAAGGCTTAGACGTAGAGATTTGGGAAAAGGTAGTGAAGAAAGGCTGGCTCCGTAAGCCAGGCTGTGTTGATGACTCACAAAAAAGAGCCTGTTGCAGCTAGATACTGCTGCATAACAAATAATACCTACTGCTGGAAATCTTTTGGTCTCTCACAAGCTGAAGTGGTCTCTCTCACCCACTGAAAGCTCGCTCACCTGTACATGCTGGCTGGTGCTGGCCATCAAGTGGGACTTCAGGTGGCGCTCTGTAAAGTGCACTATTTGTATCAAGGCTGCTTAGCAGTTGGGCTGTAAGGACAACAGAGATCCAGGCGGAAGAGCACGTGACCTCTTCTGATACCTCTACACCTTTTCTACACCTCTTGATGGAGAAATGTTAGTGTTCTAAAAGAGCGTGTGGAACCAGAAATCTCATCGAGGCCATATTTGGGGGCCACAGCCTGCCGCGGGGCCACGAAGCTTCCTTTCAACCCACCCAGCTCCTAGGAAAGGAGAAGAGCAGCAGCCGTGAGCAGAGCTTCCGCAGCAATGGATTCACCACAAGCTGAAGCATCTGCCACACACAGGGTCCCTGTCACCAGTTCATGCAGCAGCTCATAAGGGAGGAAAGAAGGGTCCAGAGAGCACCACCCCAGGTCCGTTGGATTTAACCAAAATTACTAAGGACCCAGGAACAGGAAGCCTAGTACAGGTTAGATCTCGACGTCCTCCCAAAACCTCACGCACTCATAGGTGAGGTTCCCGGCGGGGGCTGGACCATCGGTGTGAGATCCCGGATTCATCCACTGAGGGGTTCATACCTGGGTGTGGCGCTGAGAAGCGAAGCCTGGTGGGAGAAGGCGGGTCACCTTGGGTGTGACCTGGAGAGTCAGACATAGGCATAGAGATCCCTCTTCCTCCACCAAATGCTGTGCTTCCTTCCTGCCTGCCATGCCGCGAGCTTTCTCCTCTGCCCGGCCGCCCGGCTGCCCGGCCTTGGAGCCAGCCCACCATGCACCGAAACCTCTACGGGCCCGCCAGCCAGAATGAACCTTTCCTCCTGTACCTGGTAGATACCAGCAGCTGCATCTAAACACTAACAAGGCCTGGACTCCAACAGCACCACTGAGAAGGGGCAGCCAGGGTTCTACTCTACTCTGAAGCTCTGTTTTGAGCTGAGTGGTGAGTACAGTTATACCTCCACTCGTGAATGCTTCTGTTTGTGAATAATTCAGTTCACAAACAGATGCATTCAGCAAGATTTTGCTTCCTGTTCTTGAACTCCGCATCGGGTGACAAAACGCAAGCGCGGCCATCTTTCCCAAAGTCGTGGAATGAGTGAAGTTCATGAGCAGAGACACAACTAACTTCTCTGGTACATATTTATTTATTACATATATATTTATTTTATTTGAATTTTTTTTCTTTTAATTGAATTCTTTATTGGTACAATTTATATACATCTCAAAATCCCGTATAACATTGGGGAATTTGTACCAGTATATGACACAAGTTAATTCTCATTTTTATCCATATCCCTACCCACCCACCCCTCCTCACCCCCTTTATACATGCTCTTTTATTTTCTTTCTGTATCATATTTATTCCTTCCCCTCATCACATTCCCACACCAAGTTTCCTATAGAAATTTTCCACTCTATAAAAGCTGTCCTACTTTCTAGAGCTCATTTGCATCTACGGGTGTTCATGCCAAAGAGAAGATCCGGAAATTGTCTATCTGTGATCTATTGATTTCACTTATTAGTATATCCTCCAGGTGTCTCCATTTGCACCTAAATGGATCGATCTTGTCATTCTTTATGGCAGAGTAATACTCCATTTTATTTAAAAAACCACATTTTATTTATTTGTATATATTTTAAATACACTGACAGGCTCTGCAATCCTAAGGTCAGAGGCTTATGACACAACCATGGAAAGTCCAACGAGACGCCTGTCCATCCCTCCCTTTAGTGACCAATCTTCCCTCTCTTTTTTTTTTTTTTTTTGAGACAGGGTCTCGCTTTGTAGTTCAGGCTGGCTCTGAGCTCACTATGTAGCCCAGGCAAGCCTGGAACTCAGCAATCCTCCTGTCTCTGCCTCCCGAGTGCTGGGATTACGGGCGTGAGCCACCATGCCCGGCCGATCTTC
>PVIC010036800.1:0-18388 GCA_004025085.1 Thryonomys swinderianus
TCAGCATGAACCATCACCCTAGATTTCTAAGGCAGAGGAGCTCAAGATAGTTCTGAGGTTGCCCTTGATGCTCTCAGCCCATAAATCTCTTTTAACACTGAAGTATGGGCTTCAGACATTCATGAAAAACCAATGCTACACCTCCTCAAGGACTAAAGGGACAGAAGATACAACCACAAATGAGGCTGAATGGTCTGTCGGATGTGACGGCCTGATGTGAGCACTTGGGAAGGTGAGCAAGAGGATCGCTCCAAACCTGAGGCCAGCCTGAACTACATAGTAAGAACCTGTCTCAAAAAAAGAGACTGAACAGTCATGGTACACTCACTAAGATCTCAATTAGAAAACAAATGGGCTAAACAACAAAATAACGAGGCTTCTTTCAATCAATCCTTTTGTCAGTTCCTTTGCCTACTCTTGCCTTACTAATGGTATTTTAATAAGACTTAAGAACTTTAACACTGTGGATTCTGTTAGGATTCCACTTGAGAAAATATGGCCCTAATTTTCATCTTTCTAAAGTGGAAAGAACAATACTTTTATTACGCATCAAGTCTCTGGGCTTAGCTGTACTTAATACGCCTATGCCTATTTTCTCTTTTAATCTATTTTAAGAAAGATTTATTGCATCTAAGAGTTTCATTTATATAAACATTCAAATTATAAATCAGGTCTTATTTCTAAGTAAGTCTTATATAGGCAACAGATACCATAAAACCAAAGGCCCCAATTAATCCACAGATCACAAATATGCTCCAAGAGTCAAGGTGAGTTCGTAATTGTTAAGTCTGCTGCTTGACAGAGAGAATCAAAATGGGTAGTTGACCTGAAATGAACAGACACTTCTCAGAGGCAGAAGTTAAAGCATATAAGAAACATATGAAGAAATGTTCAACATCACTGGTCATTCGAGAGATGCCAATGAAAACAACACTGAGATTTCATCTCACTCCACAAAGAATGGCCGCTATTACAAAATCAACCAACAATAAATGCTGGCAAGGCTGTGGGGAGAAAGGAACTGTTCTCCACTGTTGGTGGGATTGCAGAATTGTGCAACCACTGTAGAGATATGTGTGGAGATTTCTCAGAAAACTAGGACTACGGGTCCCATTTGACCCTGCCATCCCCCTGCTAGGAATATACCCAGAACTTAGAAAATAACAGTGGAAAGACAGATGTACACCCTTGTTCATAGCAGCTCAGTTCATGATAGCTCAATCTTGGAAACAACCCAAATGCCCATCAACAGGAGAGTGTATAAAGAAGATATGGTTTTTTAATAAAATGGAGTACTATTCTGCCATAAAGAATGTCAAGATTGATTCATTTATGTGCAAATGGATGCACCTGGAGGACACGCTAAGGAGTTTGATTCATTTATGTGCAAATGGATGCACCTGGAGGACAGGTGCTAAGGAGTGAAATCAATACATCACAGATAGGCAAATACCGGATCTTCTCATTGATATGAGCACCGGTAGATGCAAATGAGCTCTAGTAGTATGACAATCTTTTTAGAATGGGAAATTTGGTGTGGGGATGTAATGAGGGGAAGGAATAAATATGATTCTGAAAGAAAATAAAAGAACATGTATATGGGGGGGAGGTGTGGGTGGGGATATGGGTAAAAATGAGAATTGACTGTGTCATATATTGGTACAAATTCCCCAATGTTATGTGTGATTGTGAGATGTACGCAAATTGTACCAATAAGGAAGGCAATAAAAAAAAAATGGGGCCGGGCGTGGTGGCTCACACCTGTAATCCCAGCACTCGGGAGGCAGAGGCAGGAGGATTGCTGAATTCGAGGCTTGCCTGGACTACATAGTGAGCTCAGGGCCAGCCTGAACTACAAAGCAAGACCCTGTCTCAAAAAAAAAAAAAAAAAAAAAAAAGGGTAGTTGACACTAAGGCAGACTACAAGTAGAATTTCCAGGCTTGTCAGTAAATGATTCTGACTTCTGTTTTCTGACAGAATGTACCACTCCATCAAGTATGCTGCTTTTCAAAGAAGTTAAAGATTTCAATCTCATATATAATACTGATATCTAAAATAATACAGTAGCACAACTACAGCCTCCATCATAGTAAACAAAAGGCATGTCACAAAGTTTATTTGTAATACAACAAATCAATAAGCAAACCTGTACTGACATCCTCAATATGCATACAAGGAACCTCAGAAATGTAATCCAGTTTTGAAGACAACTGACAATTCTCTATAACAAATACTCTTAACTTCTTGGTCCAACTTTAAATTAACTTGGGCATTCACAGTAACCAAAAATTCTGGAATGTTACAATGGCTTCAATTCTTTTTCTCAGAGAAAATGAGTACCTGACAGACATAACATTCTAATGTAAAAATCATTCATATCTAAAAAGTTCCATTATTAAGTATCTTTAAACAGCCAACTTTCACAGATACAAATCCAGACTCACTCTTTGCAGCTCTTTCACTATGAGGAAAAGGATGCTTTCCAATTTGGACATAGCTTATTCATAATAAAAACACTGCTCTTTCACAATTTCACCCTTTTTAGTTTCAAAATATAGGTCAAGGATGGCCAGAAATACCAATTTAACAAACTGATTTGGTCTGATTTAATGGCAACTTAAAATGTACTATAAATAATCCAAAGTTAGGTGCGATTTTAAACGTCTAACATCTAATACTAAAGAATTCCTCCACTAGGCTGGGGTTGCATGTCAGCAGGAGAGAATTTCCTTAATGTGATGAGCAAGGCCCTGAAGTCAATCCCCAGCACAAAAAACAGTAAAAAGAACAGTCATCACTCCTATACAAAACAAAAATGCAGTAGCACCAAAAACAAAACAAACCCAACAAACCATGTAGGCAAGAGTAAGATGGGACATTTCAGATATATCTGCAAATCAGGTGATAAATATTGCCTGCTAATTAAATACTGCCTCCCAATTGACACCTCAATTTTTAAAAAAATAACTACAATATCAACAAAGGATAAAATCTGGAGAAAATGTAGAACAAAACAGTGGCCCCACATTTCCTCATATACTTGAAAACAGGTGTTCCCTCTCCATAACTTCAGTCTGTCAAATACACTATTTTCATCAAAGCTCTACTGCAGGCTGGGGATTTAGCTCAGTGGTTCTGGTGCCTGCTTTGCAAAAGCAAGGTTACAAGTTCGATTCCCCATACAAAAAAAAAACAAAAAAAAGTTCCATCTCACCCACAGAATAATGGGTACACAGATATCAGACTCCAAAGTGTCTCTCTGAGCCACATTTTATTTTTAACTGGATAAAATTTTTACTGAAATATACACAGTGCTGGCCAATTAAGACCTGTCAGCTCCAACTGAATCTGCATTAACTCAGATCAAAGTATTTGAGAGTGAATAGGAAACTTAACTCCAAGCTGTCACAGTAAAGCTATATAAAAAGAAATTAACAATATCCTAAAAAAGGACTCCAAAACAATAAAATCTGAATACCTGGTTGAGCCCAAGGCTGCTGGGAAAGGGTATACTTGGGGCCTCCCTGGCTCGCCATTGTTTTTAATGCTGAAACCTAGAAAAAGAGACAGAAACAGAAACTTCATTTCGCCAGCAACAAATTGTACTGTTCTCAAAGGATACAAAATCCAATTTAAACCTATTAAAACATAGTGATAATCTAATTTGCAACTATAACAAATATGCACTGTATCTCATAATCCTTTACAGTCAACAAAATTTTTAAACAAAACTTCTTTTGTGGTATAAGTTATTGTGCAAAAAAAAAAAAAAAAAAAAAACAAAATTGTATAAGGCATTCGCCTTGGGATGTTTCCTTACAGGAAAATGAAAAGGAAGGCCTTAGAGCAGTGATAGCAAACCATTTAGAGTTTTCAATGATACAATACACACATGCCATAGTTTTACCACCAGTGCCCTAGAGTAGTACCAACACAAATTGATCTCTCTTAAGCGCACTGTCAGTATTAAATCACTACTGTATATTATTAGAAAAATAATGCCCAGCAAGATACAAATCACCTTTACATACCAAAAGGATTTTTTTTTCTTTTCATAGTCAAAAAGAATGTCATTAACACAAAGAAATAGGATCTTCAAATACCATCAAAAGGCACATTCGATCACTATGGGCTAAAGACAGACTTAGGAGCCTGTCTTCTCTTCACCCCATCATCCCACAGCAGCAGTACAGAGAAGGGAATACAAAGGTACATTAAGCTCCCCAGACAACACTGTTGCTAACATAATAGAGGTAAAAGTAAGAAACTGTTGGGGAGGGTAAAAGACAAATTGCATAAAACATTTTTTTAAAATGTCCATATGCCAAAGGTCCAGGCCACTGTGTAGGTCTCACTTGGGAAGTCTCATTCAAAAAACCTGAGCACTTTACCCTTCTCATGAAAAGAGGCAAACAAACATTCAGAGAAGGGCAGGAATCACATCTCCCAGACTTCTTTATTTGTGATTTCTCTTTCTACTCCTGGTCACTCTAGGCCTTTCCTTATGCTGTCCATGTGTATAAACCCCTTCTTTCCTCTTCTCACTTAATTCCTCTTCGTATCTTTTCTTTTTTTTTTTTTTAAGACAGGATCTCACTATGAAGTTGATGCTGGCTTGGAACTCTCTATGCATCCTAGGCTGGCCTTGAATTTGGAGAGATCCTCCTTTGTTAGCATATGAGTGCTGGGGTTACAGGCATGTGTCACCATGCCTCAGCTTCTAACTATGTTTCACTGTGAGATGCAGTGTTAAAAAAGAATACACACATTGATTAAATTAATTAGAAAGAAAAATGCTACAACCATGTTCACACTTTATATTATTCCAAATGGTTCACAGTGTAAAAACTAAATATACTCATGTGCATGTATTTATAAAAATGAGAATATAGTGTTCTACAAACTTTTTTCCCCACTTTATATTCTGAGTATTTTTCTCGGTCTATGAATTTTAATTGTAATGGTTACCTAATATTATTCCAGAACTCAACCAATTTCATGACACATTTTTATGTTTTTTTTGAAACATACAAATTTGAATATTCATCTTTTTTCCATCCAGATTGTTTACTTATTTTTAAATCAAACACTAAAAGAATATTTTCCTCAAGTTTTCCCAGACCTTGTAAAGATAATCTCAGGATTTGAAATGGCTGATCCTCAGAAGAGGAAAGGTTTTCCCAACTAGTCGCATCTTTTTTAAAGCCTCAGAGATAAACAAAGACCCAGTGTTTTTGAATGGTACTGCTGTGTATATTTTAATGTCTACATTATCCTCCTGTCTTGATTTCCCACTAGGTTATAATTCCTTGAGAGCAGAAATTAAAACTAAGTCAAGACAAATGTATAGTGTTATTGGACCAGAGATTTAGCTCAGTGGTTCCAGTTCCTAGCAAGTGCAGCAAGGTCCCTGGTTCAATCCCCGGTAACCACATACAACAATGTCAAGCATGGTGACACACGCCCACCAGCAATCAGTACAACACACCATACTGCCGGGTGTGGTGGCTCACACCTGTAATCCCAGCACTTGGGAGGCAGAGGCAGGAGGAATGCTGTGAATTCAAGGCTTGCCTGGGCTACACAGTGAGCTCAGGACCAGCCTGAACTACAAAGCAAGACCCTGTCTCAAAAACAACAAAACAAAAAAATTTATAGTATTACTGAGAAAATTAGTAATATTTCAGAGAATATTAAAAATAAATCTGCAATATATTACCTAACTTCTTAAAGGAAAAAGTATATTTTATATGTAAATTTGAGTTTTTAACATAAAGTAGTCCCACCAGAGAGATGTAACTTTCAGCCTAGTTATAAAACTAAAATAATGCTTCCTTTAAAATGTCTTAGACTTTTGCTAAAGCAAAATCTTTACCTCAAATTTATCTATTTTACTATAAAGTAGCATTTCTTCAGCACTTTACAATTAAAAGCTTTTCCACACATAATACTAACTGAACCCCACCCAACCTCAGGTAGGGAGGACAGAGGCTTACAGATATGCCCACCATGGCCTGAGAAAATAACTTGCTAGTTTCAGTGAGGTGGTCATGTGAGGTCGTTTATGACCAAATTTCCTTAACTCTAAGCTCCTTCTATTATATTCCAAGCCTTACTTAAGAGTTTCAAGCAATGTCCAGTACTACAGAATCCTAAAACAATGTATTGACAGTTTCTGAAGTTCCAAGAAAAATAATCTGACCTAATGTTTTCATAAACACCTTTACCTCAACACTCAGAATAGTCCTACATTCTCTCAGGCTATTTAAACACTTGGAGAAAAGGCTGTTTCACCAGCGGTAGGAAATGAAGCAATACAACACATTTGTTCTTCTTGTTCTTATTTTTTCTCAGAGAAGACTATTAATTATACTAAAAATCAGAAAGAAACCAAATAAGATGTAAAAAGTTAATTTCAGGTTTATTGAGTGACTCTGCAAAACTTTCAATTCTCAACCTATGAAATGAACATGCACGTTTTTGGAAGAAAAATGTGGTCAGAATCAAGGAAAATGAAGCCTCTCAATAGGAAAGCCCACAAAGATGATAAACAAAGGACCAGTAAAGAGCGAATGAAAGGGAATCAGAACCATGCCTAAGTTTTCAGGCTCAAAAACCTCATCATCAAATAACCTAAACATGTTTTCCATGTACAAAGAGAGCCTGTTTCCAGATATACAAGACTGGCTGGTACTGTGCAGGTCCAATACAATGTGAGAGTCCAGGAGACAAGGAGAGAGACACCAGCCACACACAGCTAACTTACAACATGGATAACCAAACAGAGGTAACCAGGGATCAGCTGTAACAAGCTTTGTAATATTTGTACTTTTCCTCTTCAAAACTGAAAACTCTGCAAGCAGAAATAAATGTCTGCAAACCAGAAGCTTCTATGATTAAAAAAAAATACGGTAATTTCTTAGAATCATTAAAATTTGGCTATCTCTTCTGCTAAAGTTTTCATGAGAGGGTAATTCAAAAGGAAAACCAGGAGAGAATGCAAAATAACTTTACCAAGTAGGAATCACGCTCTATACCTTTGTCATGAACTCCTCCAGTTGCTCTACAAACATCTTGCTCTGCTGCTGAATAAACTGCTCACAGGCTGATTTCAGATGTCGGTCCACATCTTTTTTAGAGTCAAGATAATGTTCTCTTATCTCAGGAGTACCCTTAAAGGCAAGATGACAATTTCCTCCTGTTTTATGTACTTAGAAATTACCAGATATGTAAAGAATGCCGTTTCATTCCCACCACCAATGAAACAGACCCCTTCTCACCTCCAACAAGAACTCTATCAAGGCATTGTTGCTATTCAGCCTAAAAAATCTTGGAACAGTCATAGGGTTCAGGATTTTAAATGCTGCATCTGTGAAACAAAATTGCTCATCCAGTGAACATGTACAGTTTCAACAGAGAAGTTTTGTGTATCAAACACTGGTTCTCTACCCCAGAAGCCACAAGGCATCACTCTTCACTGGCTCAACTTAGTGAACAGCCGAGGGCAAAATGAGGGCTGCTGATGGCGGCAGCAGTTACTTTGCAGAGGTCAGAACTGCAACATGACTATTCATCTCAACAATCCTCTTACAGAAAAAGAGAATAATGATATTTGACATAAAATTTCAGTAGTTTACTTTTAGAACACGAAGCAGATTTTAAGAAAATATTTACATACTTACCCAGCTTCTATGTTAAGATCCTGGCTGGCATAAAAATTTATTCACGTGAAGCAGAGCGAATAAACTAATGTGTCAGCCAGGAAGAAAACACCAAGAGGACATATTTATCCCTTAACCTCCAGACTAACTAGAATCTACGCAAAGTACTAACTGAGGTTTCATTAATGTTCAAATGCAATAAAATAAAATGTTAGTCGTAAGAGGTTAGAGGCTTAAAAGTGAAGACAATAAGTATTGAGAGTTTAAAAAAAGATCATTTCTTTGCTTTTCCTTGTCAGATTGGAGAAAGCAAAGCACGAAAGGCTTCCAACCCTTGGTTTTGCAAGTGGACGCTACAATAATACTGCCTCGGCTAATGAAAAGAACCTCTATCAGATTCAGTGTTTATAGGAAAGCTTTAGAGAAACTCTTTGTGTCTGTTGTATCTTTTCTATGATATACCTGAATCTGTCTATAATATGTAGAATCAAATCACCATCTGAGGTTACATAAGCTTCATATTTGGGAGAAAACATACTTTAAAACAAATTTTGCCAAAATCTTATGGTATTTCATTTTTTCATTTGCTCACATCTCAGTGGGTCTACAACAGACCAAATGGCAGTAACTTATGAATTAGAAAAAAATGAAAGTAAATCATCCCTGCACTGTCCCATCACTTAGAAAAAGGGCTTTCAGGGCCGGACGGTTAGCTCAGTGGTTCCGGCGCCTCCCTCACAAGCGCAAGGTCTGGAGTTCAATCCCCGGTAACCACATATAATGCTGGGCGTGGAGACTCACGCCCACCAACAATCAACACCACATATCACAGTGCTGGGCGTGGTGGCTCACGCCTGTAATCCCAGCACTTGGGAGGCAGAGACAGGAGGATTGCTGAGTTCGCGGTGGCTTGCCTGGGCACCATAGTGAGCTCAGGGCCAGCCTGAACTAAAAAGTAAGAACCTGTCTCAAAAAAAAAAAAAAAAAAAAAGGGCTTTCAGCAGTCTGGAATTCTTCAGGACAGGGCACTGTTCCCATACCTCACACTGAAAGAAAAGAAAAAAATCAGAGAGAATAGCTAGAAGAAGGCAACTCTGAACAGAACACGTTTTTTATGCTTTCTTCAGCATTAAGAAGGCTAAGGCTGGAGAATCCTAAATTCAAGTCCAGCAGGGTAGCTTAGACCCTGTCTCATAATTAAAAATAAAAAGGATAGGGAAGGGCAGGAGATTTAGCTCAGTGGTTTCTGTGCCTGCCTAGCAACCACAGGTCCTGAGTTCGATCCCATAATCACATACAATGCTGGGTGTGGTGACTCACACCCACCAGCAATCAACACCACACATACCACAATGCTGGGTGTGGTGACTCAGGCCTGTCATCCCAGCACTCGGGAAGCAGAGACAGGAGGATTGCTCAATTCGAGGATTGCCTGGGCTACACAGTAAGCTCAGGGCCAGCCTGAACTACAAAGTAAGAACCTGTCTCAGGAAAAAAAAAAAAAAAAAAAAAATTTTAAAGGCAAAAGTGAATCCAGTTTGTTTTAAAAAAAATAAATAATATACTATACAAAAAAACCCCCATACTATACAAATAACACACACTGGTCTTTAAAAAAGAAAAAAAGTTTCAAAATTGACAAGAGAAAGTGACAGGGGGGAAAAAGAATTAACTGTTTAATATGACTCTCAGAAGGCCATATTGAGTCCTAATCAGTTAAAGAGATCCTTTTCCTACAGATAAGTACAGTGGGAAAAGAACTTGAAAACTTGCTATCTTTGGAAATTCTGTATTTGGCATTGCTCTGAATTACAGAATACAAAAACCAATTTCAGTGACTTTTCTCAATTACCATAATAAATAAAAGTTAATTCATTACATCAACAGTTGGCTGAAGGCATTTGAGCTTAAATCTCTTGGAAGTGATTAGGAAAAGGTAAGAATTTACAAAAATTTCAAACAATCAAGACAAGTAAATAATGAAGACAAGTAAGTGATGTGTAGAGTATACCTTTAACTGCCTATAATGAACAGATTAAAAATTTGATATTTTAAAAACCATCTCTTGCTAATTTAGGGACAAATAATTAGGACTGCTAAATTATCTTTTCCAAAATGAGTCAATATTTATTACCAATTCAAAGATCCTACGTAGGATCTTCCATCAGTTAGCATGATCAGTTAACCTGTTGATGTAACTTTAATACTAAGTTTATTTAAGCAACTGAACCTTATAAAGCATGTTAACACATATTTTCATTCCTAATGATTCTGATAACCCAGTGAAGGTGTCCCCGTAAATTTAGTATGCTCATTTTACCTAGGAGAAAGGTTGGATGGAGAAGTTGAAAAACCCATTAAAAACTTTAAATGAGACAGAAACAAAACCCAACTCTCAGATCGTAGGTAAGTAATCCTCCCATTTTTACTCTGGCTTCCATATTCTGATGAACTGACAAATTCAACTCAATATTTAAAATCATAGGGCTGGAGGGTTAGCTCAGTGGTTCCAGCGCCTGCCTCGCAAGCGCAAGGTCCTGAGTTTGATCCCCCGTAACCACATATAATGCTGGGCGTGGAGACACGCCCACCAACAATCAACACCACATAACACAATGCCGGGCGTGGTGGCTCATGCCTGTAATCCCAGCACTCGCGAAGCAGAGGCAGGAGGGTTGCTGAATTCAAGGCTTGCCTGGGCTACATAGTGAGCTCAGGGCCAGCCCGAACTACAAAGCGAGACCCTGTCTCAAAAAGCAAAAAAAAAAAAAAAAAAAATTTAAAATCATAACAATTAGCTAAAATATACTATTTAATACTAAGTAGTTATACTGATTTTTCATTTTCTAACTGGTAACATGGTAGAATCTACGATAGGAAATTCTATATTATGAATTGAAATGTTCAGATATAGTACAATTCTCTTCCCCAGCATTTAGGAAGCTGAGGCAGGAGGATCACCATGAGTACAAGGCCAGGACAGGCAACATAGTTCAAGGGCAGTCCAAATTGCATAGTGAAACTCTTTCTCAAAAGCAACAACATATATATGTGTGTATATGTGTCTATATATGTGTGTGTGTGTATATATATGTATGTATATGTGTGTATATGTATGTATATGTATACATATATATATATATTTCTCTTCATAAAGAAAACAGCAAGTTAGAAGTAATTAGGATACTGACAGCTCAGCTTAGTATGAATAAGTAACATATTTAGTAAGCGAAGCATGCAAAAAATTGCAGATGAACATAAAATAAACCTACAACCTGTGCTGACACACTTGGACAGGTCAAGTGCACCCAACTGTGCCAGCCAGGAAAAGCAAGTACCTCTAGTTTTCTTGAGGTCCAGGGAAATTTCCTTAATGGTGAATTCAGTGTGAAATGGAGCAATTTGTTCACGAAGAATCAAAAGGTGCTTAATTAAGAAAAGCTGCCCATCAATTTGAGTCTAAATTGTAAAACAGAAAAATATTACCACAGATTAAATCAGAACAGGAACATATCAAACATCATTAATTGACATTAATCTGCCTAAATTTATAGCCTTATGATACCAATACTGTTTTGCTGGGCAATGAACTCTCCTTATATCACCTGTGTTAGAATTATTTGGGGGGGAAAAAAAATCTTACTTATTACTTGCTCTACTTAGAAAATCCAAAAAAAGGCTGTAAAGCACCAACCACATCCAGGAAAAGAAGTCAAACCTGCTTTAATTTATTGCAGAGGTAGAAAAGATGCCATGATCTAACGTGAGCACAGAGCAGAAGGTACACGAATTCTCCATATATGAGCGGAATTCTGGCCTGTCATTTTCTCATCAGGAAAACATCTTTTACTATTTGGTCAAAGTGGTTTCAATAACCAGAACATCAGACAGACTCTTATTTATACAAAAGTACAAAAGGAGCCTCCAAATGTACAATGGTTTGGAGTTTCCATTTGGGATTATAAATAGGGGGTGGACGACCTACACTCTTGAGTCTGGTGTGCACTTTTGCCCTATTGGAACCTATCAACTGCAAGAGATAAGTGATTGAAGCTTAGCTTTCAAAGCCAACCTGTTTGCAAAATAATAAGTAATCATAGTTTCTAAAGGAGTCTATATGTAAGTGCAACACTGTATTTGTTCTTTGTTGCTGCTATTCAAGATTAAATTTTACTTTGGGACTATTTCTAAGGAAATTTTTTAATATTACGCTTGTAAAAAATGTTATTCTTCAGTCAGCAATACAAATTGTGAAGATCTTATTAAACAAATGGGCCCTCTCTAGTCTCTCCTCACTTTTTTTTTTTTTTTGGCAGAACTAGGGATTAAACTCATGACTTTCCTGCAGGCAACAAAAAGATGTGTATGAAGAAGAACTAAGCTAAGCAACACTATTACACATACCCAATTTTTTAAAAAATCCTAGGGGCATGGGAGAAGGATAAATCAGCAGCCTCCCTCAGCTCTATCCTGATTAAAACCTTAAACCATGAAGTCACGAAAATCACTTCTAGTCACACAATCCAAGGGCCACAAGTGCCTCTTTTCAAAATGGCTGGGCTGATTCAATTCAGATGAAGCCATAAAACTACTTAAAACAACTTTGCAGGGATGATTAGATTGCTGTATCCTCAAAAAAGCTTTCTTGGTATTCCAGGGAAAGAGCAGCACCATTTCCTTAGTCTTATGACTAGGATAGAAGTTATTTCTGGTATTTTAACAATCTTCCTTTCTTAGTGCAATGTCTATTAAGGACTATAATGAAATACTGGCTACTCTCAAAGGGCCTCAAAATATATCTTATTTTCTAGATTGGCTTTAAATTTCTGTACCTATGAAGAACACCATATTGTACAATATTATTATAGGTAATGAACTTTCACCTAACACTTTATCAAACCTTGTTTTTGCTGATAGCTTCTGATGCTCCAAGTAGGGACTGAATGCAGGCAGATAAGGCTTCCTGAGATAATCCTTGGAACACAGCCCTCTGGTGGAATAAAAAAGAAACATCAGTCTGTGGCACTTCAAAAACCAAAAAATAGAGGCTAAACTGTGCAGGCAGCTAATAATGCTCACTTGCCTTTATCATGGAATTATTTATTACTGTTTATTTATCACTTCATCATGGGATTATTTACTATTATTTATTCCTCTCAAAGTTTTTATTCCCTTCAACCTTTCTAAGCCAACACACAGGCACATCTGTGCCCCTTCAGTACATAAGCACACTGGGCTCTGTGTTAGATGCTGGGAAATACAGGGGTCAAAAGGTAGGCAGAGTTCTGCCTCAGTAATCCTTTGGTAAAAATTTAACCCAGGTGATGAATCAGTATTTATTAATGTACTTCAAGGTTCGTGTATATGACACTTCGTTATAAAAAAAAAAAACAGCTGGGCGTGGTGGCTCACGCTTGTAATCCCAGCACTCGGGAGGCAGAGGCAGGAGGATTGCTGAGTGTGAGGCTTGCCTGGGCTACATAGTGAGCCCAGGGCCAGGCTGAACTACAAAGCGAGACCCTGTCTCAAAAAATAAATAAATAAAAAATTTTTAAAAATTAAAAAAAAAAATCCAAATACTTGGTGGTACTTGACAAAATACCAGTAAACAAAACTGTAAAATCCAGTGCATGAATACAAAAAGGAGGTAGTAAAATATAAGTAGAAAAATATAATCAATGGAAACAATGGTAAAAAATGGTACATGAAGTTACGAATCCTAATCTGCCACTTGTGTATCATCCCAGAGGTGTGACGTGCTCACTGGGCAGAGAATCTCTTCAGTCCGCTTGTTTCCCTCCTGCTTTCACTCTCCCTGAGATGGAACTGACATGGATGGGAATATGCAAGACATTTATTACCAGGCTGTAGTTCTGGCCCTCGTCTCCTGCTTGATATTATTCTCTTTGTGTACCACTCTTCCCTTTATCAAAGCTGCTATATCAAGGGGATTAGGGGTACCTCCCTTTGGGTCACTGATCAAGATGGGAATCTTAGACCAAGACCCTCTTTTTTCTCAGTTCAGCCTTAATGGATATTATTCACTGGATTCACCTTTTCTCACCTTTGATCAGAAGGACAGAAAAGGTTAAGACCTGAAATACAGCTACGGTGAAAAAGAACAACAGCCTGAGGCATAAAACTAAAACAGGCAGAATGACCTCCTTCAGTCTTAAGATTTTGCTAAAGTCCTGTTAGAGGCTTCCTTTCTAAGATCTAAGGTAACAAAGGCTACTTAGTGGAATATGACATCTGCATGTTTCCCTTAGGATTCTGGGTACACTACAGGGAAAATTTCTAAATTCTAGTATGCTATTATTTAATACACCTACTAGAGGCCAAGAATTTAGCTCAGTGATTCTGGCACCTGACTCATAAGTGCAAGGTCCTGAGTTTGATCCCAGGTACAAAAAAAAAATTAAAAAACAAAAAAAAATATGTTTACACACACACACACACACACACACACACACACACACACTACCAAAAACAAACACAGTGGCACCTGGACAAGTTATTACATGACTGCTATATTTAATTATTTTTCTCTGTATGTGCAGTTGGGATGGTGGCCATCGAAGACTAAAGTAAACTGACCAAATTTCTTAACTATTTGGGTTTGGAATTCAAATTAATGATGGAAAATTCATAGACAAAATGTGCTATTACAGGTCACTGACAATTGTATCCCTAAATCACAATGCTGAAAATAACTGTTCCTAAAGGATCGATGCAGTCTAAAATTGGTCCTGAGAAAAAAGTACTGCTAACTTCAGCAAATAACTAAAATTATTTTATGACTAGAAATACATGCTGTCTTAACACTATTTGATGAGAATGCTCATTCAAAGTAAGTACAAAACTATATTACAGCATGTAGTATTAAATGAAATTACAGCTATGTGATGCTGGATGTACCACTTAACCTCTCTGCATCTCTTCTCTAAAATCTAAGGCAGGCAAACTAATCAATCGTTTTAAACTTATTCCTCTGAGAAGCAAGAAAGCTAATGCCCTTCTCCTCAGAAAGGCACAATACCAACTATATACAGAATGTACCCATCATTTCAAGGTGCCCAGAGACCCTCCACAGTCCCTTAATGGATTCTAAGAGTCTACAGTACACTCAGTTTAGGAATCCTTAATAAACTTGACCTTCAAGTTATCTCCATACCTAAAAACCATGATTCTAAGAATATCGAGCAAAATATTGTATCAAGATGTTAAAATAAACTTTAAAAACATTCCAAGTGAAAGAGTGAGCAATTCACAGTAAATATACAAGAATTTACACATACATCTATGCATCTGTATAATTTGGAGAGACAGACAAGAGTTCTTCGAACTGTAGGATACCACATTCCATGAAGATCTGCTGGAGAAATTGTGGTATGTGGTCTAGGATTGAGGGACTCTGTTGAACCTAAAACCCAAATGAAAAAGATTGCACATGTCAGGCATGTATATAGGTGTCTCTTACAATAAATTACATGGTAGTTATAAACTATACATTCTCAGTAACTACAAATGACACACCAGTTTTTTCCAGTCTCATCTTTAATCAAGAATACCCTTAGAAATCTAAGAGATTTAACACAAGTGAGAACACATGTATATTCTACCCTTGTGTATATGCTCGACCCAACCTGCTTTTCTCAAATTAGGATCAACAAGCTTTATGAAATAAACAGCATACTCATAGACTTGGGAAGGCAGAGGTGTACGTAGTCACATGGAAACAAATGGGAGCTAATGGAGGTAGGGAGTGACAAGACAAATTTTAAATGGAAAGATTAATTAAAGCAGCTTGTCTGTCACCTGCCTTCCCTCCTGAGCTGTATCACTTACAGGCTACTTAGTATATTCAATTCCCCAAAGAGGAGAGCTGGCCCCCTCAGCCCTGGACAGTCAAAAGGCAGCCTCTGATAAACATAAGGAACAGCAGGTAGGGAGCATGGCTGAGCAGCCACCTCTGTAAGGGAAGGACAATCACTTTGGTGTTTAGGACCAAACAGCAAATGAACCACAAAAATGGAGCTGATATAAATCTCTGGAACAATAGGTAAAACTGAAATATGGGTTGAGTATTCTAGGACATAAAGAAACTTCATTAAACTTTTAGTGCAATAACAGTTTATGGAGGGCCAGGGATTTAGCTCAGTGGTACCATTGCCTGCCTGGCAAGTGTAAGGTTGTGAGGTCAATCCCTGATACCAAAAAAATAATGATTTATGGTAACAGAAGATGTCATTTTCTGAGAAGCTGCACTAGACAAAGCTGAAGTATCAATAGTATCAATAAATTTACTTTAAAATGATTGGTTTTTACAAAATGAGGCTTTTTGGGGGTGTGTATTATGGCTTAGAATCCTCCGCCATAAGCTTCATGTATGTGTAAAGTGAATGGATTATGCAGATACTATATGCATCAGTAGATTCATCTTCTGCTAAGTACAGTACATAAATGTATTGTTAAGAACTCTAAACTTCTGGGGATTTAGCTCAAGCGGTACTGTGCCAATCTTGGATGCACAAGGGCCCAAGTTCAATCCCTGGTACAGCAAAAAAAAAAAAAAAAAAAAAAGTCAGAGCAGGTGGGTCCTATGAACATGATCTGGAAGGGATTATCTCCTTTCTTAGATCCTCCCTTCTCTATCTGCTTCCTTGCTGCCAAAGGAGAGTCCTCTAACCAGACCCTTCTCCCATGTTTTTCCTTGAAGCCAACCAACCATGGGCTAAAACCATGAGCCAAAGTAAACCTCTTCTCCTTGAGGTTCTAGATGCTGGGTAGTTTGTTCCAGCAATAAAAAATTACATTGTTTGTGTAATGCAATAAAATACTAAAGTCTTCAATATACTTGGTTAGGCATGGGAGTTCATTTTTCTTTTCATCTTTCTTTTCACTTGTTTAAATTTAGTGGATCCTTGACTTACAAACTCAGTTAATTTGAGAGGGATGGTTGTAACTCAAATTCAACAAAGGCTCAGGCTCCTCAACAAGAGCCTCCAAAATCTCTCTCTTGTATATAGGCAGATCTCAGCATCCTCAGGGAGTCACTGCCCCAAGATTTCCCAATTAACCCAACATAGGAAAGGACACTGTAATGTTCCTTACAGAATTTTTTAAGAGTTAAATCTGTGTCTGGGACTATCTGGAAGCACGAGTGGCCAGGATTCAAACTGTAACCCAACACTTTAGACACAAATTGAAACTAAAATTCCTAATGTAACCCAAGCTGTTCATATATCAGGCTATTTGTTAATTCAAGGACCCACTGTATTTGAAATTTCTTCAGTAATAAATAAAACAAGATCTACCCATGGTACACCTATAATAAATTACAAAACAAACACAGGTCCTTTTTAAAAAAGTTCTAGATCTGTATGCTTAAAAGAAGGCATGGAGGTCATCTGGCACAGATATGAGGGGAGAGAAATGAGAAAAATGTTCAGAGTTGGTACTTTCACCTTATAGTTTTGTAAGCTGTTTTACCAAAAGCAAATAACATTTGAATAATTTTAAACCTCCTCCATAAAACTTTAAGATTTACTTTATAGGGCTGGGGATTTAGCTCAGTGGTTCGGCATCTGCCTGGCAAGGGCCAGGTCTGGAGTTCAATACCATTACCACAAACCATAATGCCAGGCATGTTGGCTCATGCCTGTAATCCCAGTACTCAGGAGGCAGAGGCAAGAAGATTGCCAAGAGTTCAAGGCTAACCTAGGCTCCATAGTGAGCTCAGGGCCAGCCTGAACTACAAAGCAAGACCCTGTCTCAAAAAAACCTAAAAAAAAAAAAAAATAATCTCTTTAAAAATACAAATTATAGGGGCCGGAGGGTTAGCTCAGTGGTTCCGGCGCCTGCCTCGCAAGCGCAAGGTCCTGGGTTCGATCCCCAGTAACCACATACAATGCTGGGCGTGGAGACTCACGCCCACCAGCTATCAATACCACATACCACAGTGCCGGGCGTGGTGGCTCACACCTGTAATCCCAGCACACGGGAGGCAGAGACAGGAGGATTGCTGAGTTCGAGGCTTGCCTGGGTTACATAGTGAGCTCAGAGCTAGCTTGAACTACAAAGCGAGACCCTGTCTCAAAAAAAAAAAAAAAAAAACAAATTATATCAGAATACTTACATTATCTATAATTTTGCTAAAAAATTTTGCTGTCTCCAGAAATAAAAGCCAATGCTTCTACAAGAGACTGATAATTGATCTCTTCACAAAATAGCCCCTCCACCAGGGATACCTCATTCTACAATGCAAACTCATCAGCCCTCTTTTTTTTGGCTTTTTTGAGACAGGGTCTCGCTTTGTAGTTCAGGCTGGCCCTGAGCTCGCTATGGTGCCCAGGGAAGCCGCCGCAAACTCAGCAATCCTCCTGTCCCTGCCTCCCGAGTGCTGGGATTACAGGCGTGAGCCACCACTCCCAGCATTGTGGTATGTGTTGATTGTTGGTGGGTGTGTCTCCACGCCCAGCATTATATGTGGTTACTGGGGATCGAACTCAGGACCTTGCGCTTGCGAGGCAGGCGCCGGAACCACTGAGCTAACCCTCCGGCCCCATCAGCCCTCTTTTTAGAGGGTTCTCATTCTTTCACTTCCAAAATATCTGAGAACCAGGAAAAATGTAATCAATTAGGAAATTACTAATGAAATATTTTCCTTTCTTCATTTCATACCAAGTCTTTGAAATCTGGGTGTTCCTAACATACTTGTGGCATA
>PVIC010036801.1:0-18630 GCA_004025085.1 Thryonomys swinderianus
GGCTCAGGGTTCAGGGTTCAGGGTTCCAGGTTCAGGGCTCAGGGTTCAGGGTTCAGGGCTCTGGGTTCAGGGTTCAGGGTTCCGGGCTCAGGGCTCAGGGTTCAGGGTTCAGGGCTCAGGGTTCAGGGTTCAGGCTCAGGGTTCAGGGCTCTGGGTTCAGGGTTTAGGGCTCTGGGTTCCGGGTTCAAGGTTTAGGGCTCCGGGTTCAGTGTTCAGTGCTCAGGGCTCAGGGCTCAGGGCTCAGGGCTCAGGTGGGACCTAGCCCACCCTTCAGGCCCGGCCCGGCCTACGTAAACACCACCCACATATCGAGGCGGGTGCCGCACGTCCGAGGCTCCGTCGGCCTCAGTGCTCTCTTTGTTTATCTTTTAGTTCGTTATGAAACCTCTGGTGGCTGCTACAAACTCGAAAACGGAGATCCCAAGGACAGCGTGGAGTGTGCTGACGCAGGCCTGTTAGTCCGGCGCTCAGGAGGCTGAGGCAGGAAGGCCACTGCGAGTTTGAGGCCAGCCTGGGCTCCATAGTGAGACCGGTCTCAAAAAACGAGAAAGAGAGAGAAAAAGGGAGGAAGGGAGGGAGAGAGAGACAGAATATATTAAAGGAACTAAGAGGATTCTGAGTGAGAGAAGGAAGTTCAATGCTGGCTCTTATAAATTCACACATTGATCCCAAACCACGAAGCCACAGACACAGAGACACACACACGCACACAACACACACAACTGTACCCATGTTGTCACCTGTGCACACACCAGGCCGACATGTGCACAACACATAATACAGACGTGTTTAGATGCATTGTATGGGGGCATTTGCACACAAGCATATACACATGTGTGTGCTCTTCTGTGTCTGCACATGGATGCGTTTATGTGTGCACATGGGCTGTATGTATTGTGTATGTATTGACAGGTGCACGTATTTCTGCAGACCATGCAGCACGTGTGTGTATGGCCTGTACTCCTGCGTTCCATATATTCTACACGCCTGTACACACGTGGTGCCCGTGTGCCCACGTGCTCCCACGTGCACACAATGGTCCCAGCAAAGCCCCCTGAGGGCGGACGCCGGAGACGGGGTGGCGACGGGGCACACGCGGCCATCATGCCGGGCCCAGGAGGACGCCGCACGGGGACCGTGTCACTCCCCTCGGCACCGAGCACGGGCGCCCCTGCCGCCCGGCCCACGCGTCACACGCGCCCTGTACGATCTCGCCGCTGCTCGGCGCGGAGCCAAAGCCGCCCTGCCCACGACGTCTCCGGGAGCCGTGCAGGGAGCTCCGGCGACGTGGGCCCACCCGCCGCACCGGGCCGCACCGCGGGCCACAGGGAAAAGGCCGCAGGTCTCGCCGCGCCCGACGACACCGTCACGGGAGGAAACGGTCGGCCCTGGCTGGCCAGGCCGGGAAACCCGCCGGGAATTAGCGCAAAGAACCCGCGAGAGCATCTCCGGCTGCGGAGACTCGGGCCGCCTCAGGCATCGGAGAGCCACGGGGCGGACAGAGGCCCCGGGACGGGAGTCGGGGCTTCGCCGGGCGGACCCCGCCCGCCGCACACAGCTCCCGTCCGCCCTGACCCTCGCTCCCTCCTCTGCCGAGGCAGGTCCTGGACGCGGGCGCCCTGCGAGCCAGTCCTCGCTCTCCGGGGCTCTCCGAGCTCACAGTGAGCGCCGCCCACCCGGCCACAGCCCCAGGGTCCAGACACCCCTCGGCCAGCGTCTCAGACCAAGCGCAAAGACATGGACAGGGGTCCCCGGCCTCAGGCCCGCGGAAGGGCCAGGGCAGACGGGAGCAGGCCCAGCAGTGCCGCGGCAGGACGGTGCTCGGCACCTGCGTCTGGGGGTGCATGAACGGATACAGAAAATGCACTCCATCCGGGCGGTGCGGTGTCACACAGCCACGAATACAGGGTGGGCTCGGACAGCTGCTGGGCCACGGGTGCAGCTCGAGGGGCTGACGCTCGGTGAGAGACCCCGACCCGGAAGGCCACACGGGGGCAACCGCCCGGATGTGAAATGCGCCAAATAAGCAAATGCAGCAGAACAAAAAATGGACTCATGGTTGCCAGGGTAGGGAAAATGGGTGTGCAGGGGGGGCGAACGGACACAGGTGCCCCCTGGGGCCCACGAGAATAGCCCCAGACGTTCACGGCAGCAGGATCCACAGTCCCCAGCAGGTGGGACCCACCTCCAAGTGCCTGGGAATGACGGAAGTACATGTGGTTCATCTGCGGGTGGAATATTATGCAGCCAGGAAAAGGAGTGCCTGCTACAGTGCAGCAGGCCCTGAGGATGTGGTGCTGGGAGACACCAGACAGCAAGAGCGAGAGTGCAGGATCCTGCCCCGAGGAGGCCCAGGGTTGTCGGGTCCACGGAGCTCCAAAGGGAACCAAGGGAGGTAGTGAGAAGCAACGTGGGACAGGCGTCCCGTCCCGGGGGATGCTGGGAGCCCAAGAGGCAGACGATGGTGCACGACACAATCCAGAGCCTCATGCATCAGAAAACAGTGACCAGGTAAACTGAACGTGTTTGTGTGTTTTACCACATTTTTTTTTTAATGGAGGCTGTGATGTTTGTGACTTAGAAGGCTGAGGCGGGAGGATCTTGGGTTCAAGTCCAGCCTGGGCAACGCAGCAACTGACTGAGAGGCTGTCTCACAATTTCAAAATGCCAAGAGCTGGGTCTGGGTGGGAACTTGGGGTGCTCCTGCCCGGGACGCCCGGAACACCACGACAGGCCTGTGCCGCCACACGGTCCGAAGTGTGCTGGTTTATTTTAAACAGAAGCATCTTAGACAGACACACGCAGCCTGAAGTACAGCTGCGCCTGGCGTGGAAGGCCGGGGCAGGGCAGCCTCTTCGTCCCCAGCCGGGCCACTGTCCTGGGACCCCTGGCCACTGCCCCTACCGGCCTCTGCCCAACACGGGCGCAGGAGCAGGAAGCGGCCACAGTCAGCCCTGGCCAACAGGGTGGGGTCCGGGGGACCCTCAGTTGATGTGGCACGGGCCTGTCCTCTTACAGGAGGCTGAGACAGGAGGGTCCCAGACCATGGGGGCTGAGGTGGGAGGGTCCCAGACCATGGAGGCTGAGACAGGAGGGTCCCAGACCATGGGGGCTGAGGTGGGAGGGTCCCAGACCATGGGGGGCTGAGGTGGGAGGATCCCAGACCATGGAGGCTGAGACGGGAGGGTCCCAGACCATGGGGGGCTGAGGTGGGAGGGTCCCAGACCATGGAGGCTGAGACAGGAGGGTCCCAGACCATGGGGGCTGAGGTGGGAGGGTCCCACATGTGAGCCCAACCTGGGCTACTCAGTGTCCTACTGAGACCCTTGCATCAGAATAAATTAAATTAAATTGAAATAAGAGAATAAAATTAAAACCGGGGCTGTAACCCCACGCATAAGCCCTGGGTCAAAGCCCCAGTACCAGAGGACAAAGTGTTCTTGACGGCTCAGGGGCACTGGGCACGTGGCGGCGTCCGCCCCCCGGAAACCCTCTCGGCCTCTGGCCTGCTCCTGGCGCCGGGCAGTGACACACCCGCCTCCGCCTCGGAGTCTCCCTCCCAGCGGCCGAGGCTCGCGCCCCGTGTCCTCCCGGGTCCTTCGCCACTGACCGAGCGCCGGGTCCCCGAGGCCACTCGCGCTGGGGCGGGGGCACCACCCGCCCTTTTTCCTGGCTGTGTGGTGCTCCCCGGCGGCGTGGCTGAGCTCTGTCCACCCCGTGGCCCAGCCTGGCCGCTTCCGCCTTTGTCTCCTGGGAAGACTCTCAGCCACACTGTGACCCTGGTCCCCGCCTTCAGTTCTGCTCGGGAAGCCGCACCGAGCTTCCTGGGGTGCTGGGCAGCGCTCCCCGCCACATCCCCGCGAGACCATCATCGTTCAGTCAGTAATCCGGGCTGCGACAAGTCACCGGTGGGCTGGGGATGGCGCTCAGCAGCACTGCGCCTGCCTGGCAGGGACCAGGTCCTGAGTTCGAGTCCTTGTGCCAGAAAGAAGTAGAATCCTCTGTGTCGGTGATACTCCCAGCTCTCAAGTCCTGCATCTATTTAAACAATTGTTCTGCGCTAATAGCAATTAGTACTAGCACCCAGAGTCCACCCCATGCATCAATTATCTGAGTCGTAACCGCTAACCCTTCATAAATAACACATGCGCTCATGTTTATTTAAATGAATATGCAGGGGTAACAGTAATTATCGTCATTAATAAATAATAATCTTTGCATCCCTGTCACTTATTTAAGTGGCACCGAGCTCAGTAATAACGATTATTTATGATGCGTTCCGCAGTGTTTCCACGTGAGCGTCCTGTCCTGGTAGTGCTCGGTGGCCAACAACACCGCTCCGCTCAGCGGCCCCTGAGCTATCGTCCACGCCACCGAGCGCGGGCACAGGGTGGCAGCTTCCCCGCGGCGCTCCGCGCGGGGTAACCGGAGGGAGCCACGCCCGGGGGGCCCAGCCGCCTCGGCCACTGTCCCTTCAGCAGCACACACGCGGCCCGGGGGCTGTTCCACGCGAGACTCCCGCGGGCGTCCGTCTGGTGCTGCCCGATGCCAGCCTGCAGGCGCCCCCGGCGGCCCACGCGCCTGCACCCCCCGCGGGTCCTCGCTCCCACAGCAATAATGGCTGTCGTCAGGAGGCCACGACGGTCAGTAACTGGACGGTCAACAGCCCACACGCTCTGTCCCATGCTTTGCTTCGGCCAGTAGACGGCCTGCTAGGCTACCGGTGCCTAGCGCGTGCGGCGATATGAAGTCAGCAGTGTTCATTCCTGCGCTAAGCCGCAAGAACTGGGCTTCTGGTGGGCCGAGCCGCTCTCCTGAGTGTTTGTCGATCGACTCTCTGGCCCCAGGATCTCACACCGCGGCTGTGCTTGGAGGCGGTGTTAAAGGGCTGTGAAGTTCAACTCATCCGCAAGGTGGCTCTGACCCCGCAGGACCAGATCCTGCTAAGAGCAGGACAGAGGACGCACACAGGGACATGCGTGTGGCACACGGGAGCCGGGAGCGGGGCCCCGGGAGGAGCGGGACCCCCACATCGGGGCCTCAGGCCTGCAGCTCCGGGACGGGACGGAAAGGGCCCAAGGTCACCCTACCAGGCAGGGTCTTTGCCGGGGGGCGTCCTGCACACCCACAGGCAGGGACTTAAGTACTCACGTGTTTCCTCAGCGTTTTCAGTCTTTACAAACACAAATCTACACTTACAACGCCACACTAGGGGGACTGTGGGACACACACCTGTCATCCCAGCACTCAGGAGGCTGAGCCAAGACGATCTCTGGGGGTTCAAGGCCAGTCTGGGCTGTAGATGAAATTCTGTCTCTAAAAAAAAAAAAAAAAAGACTATAAATCTCTAAAGATTCATTCTTTTAGTCATGTGTTTCTTTTGCAGTACTGGGTTGGAATAAGCTCTGTCCCCAACGCTTTTTTTAATTTTTTATTTAGAGACAGAGTATCGTTGATTCACTACATAGCCCAAGCTGGGTTCCAACAAAGCACCCTCCTGCCTCAGCCTCCACAGTGCGCAGGTGACTGGCACGTGACCCCACAATCTGCTACACCTGTGTCCTCTGCTGAGGTTCCCGTGACCCTGGCCTGGAGTTCCCGACAGAGCAGAGAGAGGGCAGAGGGCAAGGGTCAAAGGGCACAGCTAGAGAGACAGGGCCGGAGGGACGGGCGTGACGCCTCCGAAGGGCGACCACGAACCCCATCAGCTGCAACAGCCGTCTGCACTGTCACCTCAAGATCCGTAGCCTGACTCGGGCCAGAACAGGGCCTTGTGCAGGACTGAACAGGCACCAGCAGGGCACCCTTCATGGCAAGCTGCTGTCCGGGCGTGGGCAGAGCCCTGACCCAGCTGTGAAGGGCGAGCGTCCACGCTGCACGGGGCGGAAAGGACAGGAAACTGGGGACGATGCAGACAGGGAGACGGAAGGAGTCGGAGGATGTCACCAGCTGGAGCAGCACACGGGGCCCAGGGGGTGTCGGGCTCAGTCTGCCGGGGCCACGGTGGGCACTACTGCAGTTGGCAGGACCAAACCAGCCACTGCACCGTGAGGGTAACACAGCCTTTGTTAGATGTCAGCCAGGCACATACAGACCTGCTGGCACCTGTCCTAATCCATTAGGGCCATCGTGTGCACCCCACAGCCCAGGAGGCTGCACCCCGCAGACCTCGGGGCCCATCCTGCAGGCCGAGGCCCACGGCGCTGTCTGTCCATCTCTGTCCGTCGGGGTCGCCGTGTGCACCCCACAGCCCGGGAGGCTGCACCCCACAGACCTCGGGGCCCGTCCTGCAGGCCAAGGCCCTCGGCGCTGTCTGTCCATCTCCATCCGTCGGGGTCACCGTGTGCACCCCACAGCCCGGGCGGCTGCACCCCGCAGACCTCGGGGCCCATCCTGCAGGCCGAGGCCCACGGCGCTGTCTGTCCATCTCCGTCCGTCGGGGTCGCCGTGTGCACCCCACAGCCCGGGAGGCTGCACCCCACAGACCTCGGGGCCCGTCCTGCAGGCCGAGGCCCTCGGCGCTGTCTGTCCATCTCCATCCGTCGGGGTCACCGTGTGCACCCCACAGCCCGGGCGGCTGCACCCCGCAGACCTCGGGGCCCATCCTGCAGGCCGAGGCCCACGGCGCTGTCTGTCCATCTCCGTCCGTCGGGGCCTCTCACGTGCAGGCACCAAACCAAACCGAAAGGGAAGGACTCTTCAGAGGTCAAACACAAATCCTGTCCCTTCCAATCCCACCGGGAACGCACGTTGGTCCCCTTTCCACGAACGCGACAAAGCGTAGGAGAGGATCAGCTCGGCAGAGCAGAGGCTGACTCTGGCTGATGGTTCAGAGGGCCCAGTCCGTGGCCGGCAGCTCCAGAAGAGAAACTTCAGGGTGGCCTTTCGGACACGCGGCAGGAAATGCGCTGGCATCACGGTGCCAGAAAGCGGAGATCGGGATGAGCCCGAGGCGGAGGGACAGGGCGAGACGGAGTCCCAAGGTCGGGGCTGCGCAACCCTGTCCTCCACGGGAGTCCCGGCTTTGGGCTCCGCACACACACTGCGCAGCCAGCAGGCCCCGGCGGCCTCCCTGGGTCCCCCCGGAGGAGCCTCGTGCCGACCGCCCCAGCGGGCGCTGAAGGAGACAGCAGCTCGCCACGGCTCCGCGGCGGGCAGAGAGGGCGCGTGCCCAGGCGGTGGCCCTGCCTGCCGTGGCCTGGCTGCTGCTGACCGCTCCCGGAAGACCCCGCACGGGCCACGGAGCCACGCTGAGCCTGAGTGAGCCCGAGGCCCAGAGCGCCCCGGCGCAGCCCGGGCACCGCCTCACCAGCAGCCTCGCCTGCGCCAGCTGGGCAGCGGCGCCCCTCACCCAGCAGCACAGCGCTCGGGCCGGGGACGGAGCTCAGAAGGAGCACGTGACACGGCCCGTGTCCCCAGAGCGGGCACAGGGAGACTCGGGCCGCACAGCGGGTGTGGGCAGTGAGTCTCCAGGACCCACAGCCTGCGGCAACAGCGGCCCCCTCGGCCACAGTGACAGCCTCCCCTGCATGGCACACGGCGTGCCAGGCCCAGGGCCGCGGCGCCCGCCTCCCGGGAGAGAGGAGGAAAATTGGGTCC
The DNA here is from genome assembly GCA_004025085.1 of Thryonomys swinderianus. Lineage (NCBI taxonomy): Eukaryota > Metazoa > Chordata > Mammalia > Rodentia > Thryonomyidae > Thryonomys > Thryonomys swinderianus. Next base: position 7,600 of record PVIC010036801.1, read on the forward strand.
AAAAATAAACACTTCCTCCGCCAGACTGTCCACTTTTGACAGCTGATCCTGAGGCGGCGGGCACGGAGCACGCGGGCGGAGCTGGGTCGGGCTGAGCCGGCCGAGGGCACCGCGCGGAACGCAGGCAGCAGCACGCACCAGGCTGCCGTGCATGTGCACGCGCACACACATGTACACGCGAGCTGAGACACACGTGTGTGCGCTCTCACAGACAGAACAGAGCACACATGCACGGAGCGTTCATCCCGTTTGTTCAGACACGCGCGCACGGAGACCTTGGGCACGTGGCCAGGTCCGTGCATGTACGCGCAGAACACGTGCACAGATGCACAAGAGACACACACACACGTGTACACACACACAGAGATGCAGGCACACCATGAGTACGCACGTGTGTGAAGACACAGAACACAGGCGTGTGGGCACAGACACACTAAACACACACACGCGCCTGTGCAATGCACAGGGAGGCCAGACGCGCAGAGACACGCAGGTGCACAGAGAACACGCGTGTGCGCCAGCACACACACAGTGCCCCCCCGCCGTGGAAGAGCCCACACTCCTGACGGAAGGAAGCAGCGGCCGAGCGGGCGGGGCCGTGCACAGGCCGGCGGGGGTCGCACCGGGGAGCCCGTCCCGCGCGGCCCGGCCCGGCTCCGGCCCCGTGGCTGCGCGGGGCCCGGCCCTGCACCCCGCGCCGCCCCCGCCGGCCCAGGCATCATTTGGCGCCGCGCTGACAGCCGGGCTGAGCGGGACATTAAATCATCGCCCCGAGGGACGCGTGCGGCAGCGGCTCCGGGCTCAGGCTGTCATCTCCGCGCGCACAGAACCTATCACTCCTGACATGATTGGATCAAAATTAGTCACTACATTTAGATGTAAATTAGAGACATCCAAGCATACTAATGAGCACAAAAATACGGCCCGTGTAATTGACACGGTGACAGCTTCCTCGCCGCGCCTCAGCCCGGGACTTATTAGCACCCTGATAACCCAAGTCGTGTATCAAAAAAGTCAGGAAACTTTTGGAGGGGCATATTTAACTCGGCCTTAAATCCCAAAGCAGCCGGAATGTCAGCTCGCCCTGAAGTGGGAGCCACCAGCCGCCGCGAGACAGAGACGTCGCCGGCCGCCCCTGCCAGCCGTCCCGCCCGGCCGCCCCTCGGCCTCGCTGGGCCCCCGGCCGCCCAGCACCGCACAGATCAGCTTCTTCAGGCTGCGCGGCCTCCGCGGGCCGCACCCCCAGAGTCCGGGGCCGAAGGGCTCCCCAGCGGGCTGACCGCGGCCCCACCGCCCGTCACACCTCTCGGGGGGAAGTTCCCCCGAACGCCCCACCCCACTGCCTCCTGCTCGGTAAAGCGTCGGAGCACAGGAGCTGTTTGATAGCATTATTGACTACTTAAGCAGGTTGATCAATGCCTGCATTATTTAAGCATTAAACTATGAATTATTTAAGCGGTAAGCTCTTCCCCTGGGTGGCTGATCTGCACTGCTTTATTTTGGTGGTTGTTTGAATGAGATCGAGCCTCGGGATCAAGGTGCTCGGTCTCCCCAGCCTGAGAAACACGCAGCCGTCGGGCGGGGCTGGGGAGGCTGTGCCCAGCAGCGCCCACAGGGCCGGAGAATCCGCACCGGCGTGCATGGGGCCGGCAGGGGCAGGACAGCGGCCCCCAGGGGAGAAAAGGCAGGAAACAGCCAGCACAGCCCCAGCACGATTCCAGACCCTGCTCCGTGTGAGCACAACACACCCACGCACAGGGATTGGCTTGCTTCTTTTTCATTGGCAGACAAGGTCTTGCCATGTCAGCAAGTCACACAAGCTGAGCTGAACTTGCGACCCTCCCGCCTCAGCCTCCCACAGTGCAGGTGACAAGTGTAGGCCTCCAAGCCTGCTGCAGTTCAAGGTTTTCTGGTTTTTTTTGAGACAGGGTCTCGCTTTGTGGTGCAGGCTGGCCCTGAGCTCACTATGGAGCCCAGGCAAGCCCCGGACTCAGCAATCCTCCTGCCTCTGCCTCCCGAGTGCTGGGATGACAGGCGTGAGCCACCACGCCCGGCACTGTGGTGTGCGGTACTGATTGCTGGTAGGCCTGAGTCTCCATGCCCGGCATTGTATATAGTTACCCGGGGATCTAACTCTGGACCCTGCGCTTGAGAGGCAGGCACCGGAACCACTGAGCTAAATCTCCAGTCTTAGAGTTCAATTTTTAAGAAATACTTCTTTAAAAAGCTGACCTCCATTCTGAGCTCATAGGCCAGGCCAAGTCTGAGATGCGGATGGTGCCCTGTCCCCAGCCCTGCGTGGCTTCCTTCGGGATCTGGTGTCCACCAGCCAGAACTGACCTCGAGGGCAGGATTGGTTCACCAGACCTTTGATGGTGCCCGCTCCTCCAGCACAGTCCGGAGTAAATCCTGATTATTCTACCCAGGGAAGACAGCAGACATGGCCGGCTGGACACTACCCCCCCCCGTCCCTGCTCGGCCTGCAGGGACAAACACATCCTGGGGGAGTCTAGACCATGAACCCTAAGCAGTCACCTCTGTCCACAAATAGGTTTTTCAAGTCTCAGCCGGGCATGATGGGCACACCTGTCATCCCAACACTTAGGAGGCTGAGGCAGGAGAGTCACTGAGACGTCAAGACCAGCCTGGGTTCCCGAAGGAAGCGATGCCTCAAAATAGAAAACAAACAAAAACTCACCTGTATAACCCTTTGCTCCAAAAGACAGATTTTTACACCAGAAGTTGGACAGGCGTGAGTGGACGCAGTCTGCTCTGCTGCCCGGAGAGGTCAAGCCCATCAGGCCGGGTGAGTTTGAGGAAAATTGGAGCGGCCACTCGGCTCTGCAGACACTGAAAAATTCATAGCTGCCGACTTCCCTGAAAAGCCGAGAGCTCTTCCCCTGTAATTCAGAACGGGGCCGGTGTGGGAGCTGCGGGCTCCCCGCTCCTGGCCCAGCAGGAGGCCGGCTTCTCTCCTTTGCTTTCTGGAGGACGAAATTCGAGATCATCAGACTCCGCATGAGCAGGAGGAGATGCAGGGGCCGATCACCAGTGTGGGGCTCGTCAGGCCTCACAGGACCGAGACAAGGGTAACCTGGGGGTCGCAATGTGTGTGTCCCCCAAATTCCCAGATAACCCCTCAGCCCAAAGGGCTGGTGTCTGGAGGTGCTGAGGGCCTGAGTGTGGAGACTCACGGTTGGATCTGCGTCTTCATCACAGACCCAGAGAGCTCCCCATTCCCCAGGCTGTGGGTGCACACGGCGGCCCCGACGGACGGAGACGGACAGACAGCGCCGTGGGCCTCGGCCTGCAGGACGGGCCCCGAGGTCTGCTGGGTGCAGCCGCCCAGGCTCTGGGGTGCCCACGGCAACCCTGACGGACCGAGATGGACAGACAGCGCCGTGGGCCTTGGCCTGCAGGACAGGCCCCGAGCTCTGCCGGGTACAGCTGGTTGGCATATGGACCCCCGATTGGCCAGCACATCAGCGCCTGGCATTTTGGCCCCAGCTCCCAGCACAGCAGTGGCCCTGAGCTCATGCTGGTGCCATGTCCTGCCCTTGGGGGTGCCGCTCTGCGGCTGACTAGAGTCCCCACGGGGGCCGTGGATATGCCATGTTTTCCGGGACTCCCTTTCCTGCTCGAGTCCTCTCTGCCCAGCCTCCACAGGCCTCCACCCTCCGAGGCACCTGTCCCCGTCTCCCTGGACCTTGTTTTGTCCCGGCCTTCGTGGAGATGCCCGCACCTCTGGGGCAGCTTCTCCTCCCACGAGCTCTGAATCTTGGGCTCAGCTGTCTGAATAAATCCTCTGTTTCCCCCTCGCTGGCTCCACAGCCTGCTGCAGTCAGGAACCACCTTCAGCCCCCTGGCAGGACATATGCTCGATCTGCAAACACAAAGAGTCTCACGGTGTGGTGCAGTCCCAGCATGCAGTGTGGCCCACCTACTTAGGAGGCTGAGGCAGGAGGGTTGCTTCTGCCCAGGAGTTCGGGGCCAGCTGGGGTAACACCGATGAGACCCTTTGTCCAGACCAAATAATTAAATGACTAAATAGCCTGTTTGTGTGCAAACAGCAAGCAGTTAGCCCATAGGGTGCCAGAGAAGAATGACCATTAAAGCTACCAAGACACGGCCAGATAATCCTGACTGGCAGAGACGACCTTTGGGCCAGACACACCCAAATTAGCCCCGGCCCTCGGCTGTCCGCCCTGAGCATCCACGCCTCTCTGCGGGTGCCACGGGGGCACAGAGGTGTCGGGACGCCCAGGCCCCAGACGTCCTGGCCTGAGGCCGCGGGACCGAGTGCGGGTGTCCGGATCCCAGGAAACAGACGGCTCCCCAGCATGGCTCCCCGACGGACAGGCGGACGGACGGACGGACGGCGGGCTCCGCACAGCCCAGGGCAGCAGGGGGAGGTCGGGGACGCGGAAGCAGTGTGGGCAGCAGACAGGGACGGGAGGCGGGTCAGGGCGGGCGGACAGGAAGAGCACGGCGGGAAACCAGCAGGCAGAGCGTGGACAGGTGTGGCAGGTACAGGGCGGACGGAGGGAGGGAGGGAGGGAGGGGCAGGTACGTCCGTGGAGGGGGGACACGGGACGGGGAGACAGGAGAGATGGACACAGCACAACCAGATACACTGGTGGACATCAGGGAAGGAATCAGACAGACACACAGACACATCGGTAGAGGCAGACAGATACCTAGAGACAGAGAGACAGACAGACAGATAGCTGGACAGGTGGCCAGCAGGCAGGCTGATAGATACATAGACAGACACGTGGATGGATAGATAGGTGGGTAGGTGGGTGACAGGTAGTCAAATAGATCAGGAAGATGGATGATAGATAAATGCCGAATCTATGGATAGACAGACAGACAGACTGGTAATGTCACCTGCATCACCAAAGCCCAGGATCCCCGGGGTGCCCACCTGTGCCCGCCCACAAACCTCACCCCCGGCTGCTCTCAGCACCCCGAGTCTGCTGGCCCAGCTGGCCCAGGCTCTGGCGGCAGGGGGCCCCCCGTGCCCACCCTGCGCCCTGCTGCCCGGCCTGGGCGCCTGCGCTCCCACCGCCGCTGCCCGCCTCTTCCGCAGCCATCTCGGCCACCACCCTGTCCGCCCATCCGCGGGCTGGGCCGGGCTCACAGCCCCCGCGCGGGCTGCGGGCTCCGCGCTTCAATTATGGATTAAGGTCCATGTCAAAACACAGCTTGCTCACCTGCGGGAGCCGCTTTTATGCGCGAGCCGGGCCGCCGCCTGTCAGCGCCGCGGTACAAAGGCCCGGGTCCCGCAGGACGGGGCGGCCGGCCGAGCCCAGTCTGCGCGCTGTCAGCGCACCGGCGATATCAAAGCCCGCGCACACTCGCCGGGGACCCGGTGTCATGTACCCGCTTGTTCACGCCGAGCTTCTGAAGCCCGCCGTGTCAGGCACGCCCCCTCCCCCCCCCCGGGCGGGGTGGGCTTTTCTTTGGCTTTCCTCCTTTTTATCCTTAAAAAAAGAAAAACAGCGCTTGAAGAGTCTGCCCGTAAACTTCATCGGAAAACTTCCTCCCTGCGCGCCAGTCCTGCCCAGCCCCAGAGGCGCCGGGCAGAGCAGCAGGACGGGGCCGATTCCCACCCTCTGCTTTGTCCGGGGGACGCTCCCAAGGCCGATTCACGCCACCGGTCCTGGGCGCACTTGCGATCCGTCACACGGCCTTCTCCGTCAAGAAATTGTTTTTAATCGGCAGCTAAAAATACCCCGTGGTAGGGCATGAGGTTGGCACGTGCCTGTCATCCCTTACTCAGGAGGCTGAGGCAGGAGAGACTCTGAATCTGGGGCCCACCTGGGATACACGGTGAGTTCGAGGCCAGGCTGCCCTACGCGACGAGACCCTGTCTCCAAACACCAAAGGGAACAGAAAGGTGCTGCGCGAGGCAGGGGCGGTTTGGGGCAGGACGCACAGACACGCTCCCAGGGCTGAGCCATGCACCCTGGGCAGGACGGGGCCCAGGCCTGAACCCAGCTCGGGGGATCCTTAGGCAGGCAGTGTGCCTCACGGCCCCGGGGCGTCACTCACTACGGCTGAAGAATTTCTCCTGCCCGAAGCTGTGCCCCCTGCGGTGAAAACCTCTGGGTTACCCCCTGCACCTGGAGACCAGCCTCCTCCTTCCTCCCGAGAGAGCCACTCTTCTCCCCGGCCAGCCCTTGAGAGAGCACAGCACGTCCTCCCACGTCATGTTTAGCTCCCCGAGCATGAAGCCCTAAGGTTCTACTAGTGCTGTGACCAATAGCAGCGTGTCCTGTTTTTCAGGGCTGCATAGCATTCCGCGGTGGGCACAGGCCAAGTTTTCTCCGTCTCCTTGTGGGTTGGGGCTCACTGTAATGGCAAGTCTATGGCTCCGTTTGGCACAGAGGAAGAGACAGCCAATCCCTGCGGTGCCCATCATGTGCACATATCACACCCACTGCTCAGTCCCACCGACACACTGGGAGCCAAGCATGGCATCCCACAACCCAACCCACCCCCAGCTTTAACAATACTCATGTGAGGGGTGTGGGGTGCAAGCCTGTGATCCAAGCACTTCGGGAGGCTGAGGCAGGAGGAGGCCCAAAAGCCCATCCCCAGGCCCACCTGAACCCGTTGGGGTCGAATGCCAAGCGCCCAGGACCACAGCCTCACAAGCCACACTGTGTGGTCAAAACACACTATGTTGCTTGAACTCAGTGAAATTTTCCACACAGGCCAAACAAGCACCTATAAGAAAGGGTTTTGGGGCTGGAGATTTAGCTCAGTGGTTCCAGCGCCTGCCTCGCAAAGGCAAGGTCCTGAGTTCAATCCCCGGTAACCACATACAATGCTGGGCGTGGAGACTCACGCCCACCAGCCATCAGTACCACACACCACAGTGCCGGGCGTGGTGGCTCACGCCCGTCATCCCAGCACTCGGGAGGCAGAGGCAGAGGCAGGAGGATTGCTGAGTTCCAGGCTTGCCCAGACTATATAGAGAGCTCAGGGCCAGCCTGAACCACAAAGCGAGACCCTGTCTCAAAAAGTAAAAAAAGGGTTTTGGCGTGCGTGTGGGTCCGCTTCCCGTCACTGTGACCACAGTCACTCGGACGGAGCAAGCTAAGCCGGGCTGGTGCTCCCGGAGGCCCGGGCTGCGGCTGCTGCCCGGGGGCCTCAGGGTCCGTCTCCGGTGTCCCCAGGCGGGGGCCTGCCTGTGCGGCCACCCCGTTCCCCCGAGTCTGGTACAGCCTTCTCCGTCCGCACTTCCTGGCACCCACCTCGCGTCTCCGTGATGCCCACGGGATTCACACACACACTCTGGCCTCACTACAACTCAGCCCGCGGGTGCAGGGAGCGGGGAGCCGGCGCAAGCCCTGTGTGCGGGCTCCTCCGGTCCGCAGTCGGCGCTTCTCACACACAGCAGGAAACGCCAGCCATCACATCACAGGTGACCAGGAGGTGCCACAAGGTGCCAGCCTGGTGAGCAGCTCTCAGATTCCGAGACTTTTACCCTTCACGGCCTGGAGCCCAGCATGGAAGAGGAGAGGGAGGAGGCGGAGATGGAGGAGGAGGAAGTTCCTGGTGGTTCATCTTCTCTCCTCCTCCTGTCCCCTACGTTTTAGTTTTGTAGGACCCAGTTCCTGTGGTCTCCACACCAACCTACATTCTGGTCTCTCCTGATTTCTCGACTCAGATGCTCCCCTCACGGTGCTGGCTGATAGGCACCTTGACAGCCTCCTGCCTCAGCCTCCCAAGCGCACAGATACACATTTCCCAGAAGCAAACTCAGGCCTCCAGCAGGAGCAACTGGGTCGACCTCCCCAAGTCTACACGGCTTGTGTCGTCACACGGGGCCAGCTGGTCCATTCCAGCTGTCACGAAGCAGTCAGCAGTCTGGAACCCTGCCCTCGGGAGGCTGAGGCAGGAGATCCCCAGTCCCCATCTGGCCCAGGCAACCAAGCGACTGCGCAAAAGTCTGTCTCCAGTAACACGTGCACTAAGCACCTGGGGGCGGAGCTCACTGCAAGAACCTGTCCCCCATCTTCAGTCGCGCTGAGAATAACGGGGTCAAGTCATCTGGGAGCACAAGCAGCCTGCTACACACCGGGTGAGACACCACGGGCCCACAGGGCTGTCATCCGGGCACTCAGCAGGCTGAGGCAGGAGGGTCTCGAGACCCCCCGCCCCCAGCCTAGCCACTTGGTGTCTTAGTGAGACACCATCTCCAAAGAGGAAATGAAAAGTAGGTTAGGGCTGGGGATGGGAGCGCTGAGCAGAGGCGCCGGCCCGACCCGAAGACACAAAAAGGAAAATCACAGGGAGAACTCTGGGTCCCGGCCGCGCAGGAAGCTTCCCTCCGCCAGGTGCAAGGGGCCTGCCCGGGCCTCTCCGCAGGGGCGGCTGGGAGGGCGGGGCCGCCGCACGGGAGACAAAGGGCCCAGCCGCGGCGGTTCCCGTGGTCACAGCGCCACCGTGTGGCCGCGGGGCCGCCGTGCTGTCCCCGGCCTGCGCCGGCCTCCGAAGCGCCGGCCCCGGCTGGAGACACACAGCGGCTCCTGGCTGACACCTCCCGCCGGCACGTCGGGACGCAGACCTGAGGCCGCCGGCTGAAGCGAGGGAGGGAGGTTTCCATCAGGCCCTGGCCTTCCGCTTCGCGTGTCTGACACGGCCTCACTGCGGAGCCCAGGCTGGCCTCAAACCTCGGGACCCTCCTGCCTCGGCCACCAGGTGCTGGGAGGACGGCGGCCGCGCCTTGGACAGGCTGGCAGGGCCCGGAGGCTCCAGGAGACATGCCGGGGCCCCAGAGGAGCAGGAGAGGGGACGGAGTCCGAGAAGGGAGTCGGGGGCGCCCGGGCTTCGAGTGTGGGCAGTGAAAATCTCCCCACCGGGAAAGACTTGGCCGCTGGGCGAGCCTCAGTTTCTCCAAACCGGCCCCATGTGGACAGATACCAGACCCGGAGCACGGGGACAGGAGGACGGCACACAGGACACCGAGCCTCTAAGTCTCCCAGGCTGGGCTAGAACTCGAGACTCTCCTGCCTCAGCCTCCTGAACTCTGGGATGATGGGGGTGGGGACCCCCCACCACCACCACCTCGTCTGGCCCAAAGTTATCTTAATTAAACGATTTTTTTAAAGTGTTCACTTCACCTTCCTGGGCAGGTCACAGCTCCCCAAGCGCCATCAGGTGGACATTTCTGTTTTCGCTTCTGATAAACTCAAGGCGGGAAGCTGTAACACACAAGAGGAGGAAAGCTGCGGAGTCCCCGAAAAGCCCACGAGGGTCCCCTCAGCTCCGGCCCCGCGTCTGGAAGTGCAGACAGGGACGCAGACCGCGTGGCGCGTGCGGGCGGCTGCAGTCAACAGACACCGTGCGGCCTCCGCGGCCGTGGGTCACCCGGCACCACAGAGCAGGGGCACCGCGGCGGGGAAACGGGCTTTCCACAGAAAGTCACCCTGCCAGCGTCACCATATTGTTGGGATTCTTCGAAATAAAAATAAACGCAAGAAAAATCTTCTGTCCAAAGAAACGCAGGAGGCACGAGCCTGTCATCCCACACTCGGGAGGCTGAGGCAGGACGCTCACGGGGCCCGCCCCAGGCCAGGCCAGGGTCAGCCAGCCCGTGTCCCGGGAGTGACCGCGCCTGCTGCAGCTGTCCTCCGTGCTCGCGCCCGGCGCTGCGCCTATTTATACCTCTCCTCTCCCGGCAACCGGGCCACAAACAGCCGCAGGGGCGACAGCTGGGCCAGGAGGCAGCCTGACCCGGCCCGGGTGCCACGGGCCCACGCCGCTGCCCCCACACAGCCCGTCGCCCGGGAGCTGGGGTCCCCCAGGATCTCCGCCGCCCAACAGCCGGGCCTCGGCGCCCGGACATGCACAGCCAGGACCCCCTCCCCCACCAGGTCCCGCCCTGACCGGGTGACACAGTCCGCGGCGGCTCGTGCGGGCCGGTCGGAAGCAGGTCCGACCACCAGGGTCAGAAGGGCCCATCCCTGCCCCCATCCCGCAGGGGACGCGTGTGAGCCAGGGGCGCCGGCGCTGTGGCGGCCCGCTTGTGCCCAGAGTCACACCCACCACCTGGCGGCTTCAGAGGTGCCCGAGGAGCCACAGAGCCCCCGAGTGCACGCCTGAGGGGGACCCCGTGCGCGCTGGAGGCCCCAGGACAGTCAGGACCCCACACCAGGGCCGGGGGAGGCGGCTTCCAGCCCCAGTGCCCCCGACTCACAGCCCCACTGCTCCGGACTCTGCGGCCCGCGCCGTGGGATGCGGGCCAGGCGGGGGAGCACGGAATCCACAGCTGTCCACACAGCTGTCCACGCCACGGGCCCAGCTGTTTCTGTCTATTTAAATCCCCTGCCGGGAAGCGGTCCCGCCACCCTCCAGCCCGGGGTTTAGACGCAGCAGCAGGTGGGGGCGGCCGGGCCCCAGCTCCGCACGCCGCGTCCTGTCCGTCCCCTCCGACGGGAGCCCCCCGTTTCCTGCCCGGGAAAGAAACTGGCACCTGAGCGGGCAGCAGCCATGAGCACAGGGACGGGCACCTGGGCCGCACCGTCCTGCCGCCTCCCGCGGGGGAGACGCTGGGCGCAGCCGGGGGCCCCGGCCGGCCCGACCGCGACGGCAGCGACCCAGACGGGCACGACCAACCCGGACACCAGCCCTGGCTCAGCCTCGAGCCCACCCCCAACCTGAGGCCGACGGAGCCCTGGGCCAGCTCGTCCCGGCCCCCGGCCAGCCCAGCCCCAACCACACTCAGCCGGGCTCGCGGAGCAGCCCCAAGCCCAGGCCTAACCCTGAAGCCAAAGACAAATGAAAACAGAGGCTGGCCCGGTACACGTGACTCCTGGGGGCACACACAGCACCCCGAGGACAGGCTACACGGCTGGGGGGGAAGGGCCACACATGAGCATGTGACCCGGACAGCTGGGGACATGGGTGGCTGTGGACAGGCAGGTGGGTGGACGGGTGGGTGGACGGGTGGATGGATGGATGGGTGGGTGGGTGGGTGGATGGATGGATGGACGGATGGGTGGATGGATGGACGGA
>PVIC010036802.1:0-18385 GCA_004025085.1 Thryonomys swinderianus
AAAAAAAAAAAAAAAAAAAAAAAAAAAAAAAAAAAAAAAAAAAAAAAAAAAAAAAAGGAACTACAAATCCTATGTATTCCTTCTGCAAAAGGGGTCTAATTTCCCTTCTGTCAAATTGTTCTGGCCTTTTTGAAATGTTTCCGCTTTTTTCTGTAAACTTCAGAGTATGAGTATTCTTTGTTTTGTTTTCATCTGAAGCTAAGTAGAGATTGCTAGAAAAGCTGTATCTGGACTTCTGGTTTATGGTAAGACTTTTTTAGTCCATTTTTATCTTTATTGGTACACATCAGGATCACACTCAATATACTGTAGTAAGTTTTTTTTAAAAGGGATTCTAACACTTTCATGGTTATGAGATTATGCTCTCTTCTCTTTCTTTTTTTGAGTCAATTCCTAGGAATTCAACCAACTCATGTAAGTTTCCAAACTTATTCTTATGATGTTATTCATATTATCCTAGTACCTTATACAACTTCTGCCTTTGTTACACTTTCCTTACACTGTTAGGTTCATTCTTATTCTTCCTGGCCTCTTTTTGCTCACTAGCTTTCCCTCTTCTGTGACTGGTGATCTTGGTGTGAGTTTGCCTAGATTAGGAGATACCTCATGGATTAGCAAAACTCCCTCTGGATGTGTCTCTGAGAGTTTCCACAGATGACTGGCTTGGACAAGACTATGCCTACAGTTTGCTGGCCTACAACCTGAATGGGTGGCCTTGACCAATAGGCTGATAGCTCTGATGAAATAAAGGAAAGGAAGGACTGGTGTGTTCTGAAGAGCTCAAGTCTGTTGCACTGGGTGCATCTCTCGCTGCTATTTCCTTTGGAATCCGTTCCTTCAGCCTTCCATACTGCTGACTCACAAATGAGCTTCTGGGCCTGTGACCTTGTACTGGTGTTGTACCCCTGACTCCTTTTGTTCTGCAATTTCTATCTTCTGGATTTATTGGCTTCTGGATCATCCAGTTTTCCATTGGGCAGATGTCTCTTGTGGATTCTACTGCCTCTGGTCTTGTGAGCCTACATTATAAATCACCTGGCTTTTATTTTCTATTGGTTCTATTCCTTTACCAAATCTAAATCAGTACACTCTGCTGTCCTTCTTTTTCATCAACCTTGTGAGCTGACTCAATGATACAGTAATTATTTTGAGTTATGTATATTATTTTTAATGGATATTTCTTTTCTATTTCATTTTCATGATTTCCTACTTTTAGGTAAAAATGAAAGGTAGAAGGATTATTGCATGGCAACTAGTAGCTGGGAAACTGTATGCTCTGTTCAAGGCTCAAGAAAAGTTAAAATTTCATACAGCATATTTTAAAGAGTGACATTCAACATATGGTTAATTTTAAAACTGTACCTTTTTGGTATTGTACTAAGGATTAAACCCAGAGCTTTCATACTGAGGTATGTTCCCTACTTTTTTTTTTTAGACAGGGTTTTGCTTTATAGTTCAGGCTTGCCCTGAGCTCACTATGTAGCCCAGGCTAGCATCAAATTCAGCAATCCTCCTGCCTCTACCTCCCGAGTGTTGGGATTGCAGGCATGAGCCACCATGCCTGGCACTGTGATATGTGGTACTGGGGATCAAACTTGGAATCTTGCACTTGCCACTGGAACCACTGAGCTAAATCCCTGGCCCTGGCCCTGGCCCCTATCTTTTTAATAAAGATTGAGTTTCACCAAGTCCCTTGTTTTCTTAGGGTAGGGTCAAACTTGGAATGCTCTTGCCTTAGTCTCTCAGAGAACTGGAATTAGAGGCATGCCCACCAGACCTATATATTTATTTTCTAGGACTTAATTTGTCTTTGCTCAAAGAAGTGTTTTGTTTGGCTCCTTGAAGCTATCTTCTGAACTGTGAGGATTATCTGTGGTTACTGGAGTGTCTGATTTCCACGGGAGCCTTCTGAATGACACCTGCTAGTTTATGAGAACAGAGTGGCCCACTGTGTGTCTCTTGGGTCTTGTGAGCAATGGGAGTAAAAAGTTGGAGACTAAGGGCAGCCCTAAGGGCAAGACGTCTGGTGATCATAGTCAAGTAGCTAGGCCTGAATAAAATGTCTGGGTACTGTTGCTAAGAAGAGCTTTTTGTATTCTCAGTATTAGGAGGGCAGTATTTTTAAGGACAATGAAAGTCTTGTGTTTATATAATCTATTTATTGTTTGACTTAAATATATTTTTCTCTGCTTTAAACCATAATGTATAACAGTTTTCTGAGGATCCTATGAATCTTTTTGTCAAATTATCAGAATTTATGATTTTTTTGGAAATTTGGGGCCTCACAGCTGGTATCAGAAATGAGGACATAACTGGTAGTCTAAGAAACTGTCTTCTCTACCTGGCTGTTTGGAGACTGGATATCTGATGTTAGATGTGAGACTCATGAGAATAAACTAAACTCCTTGAAACATCTAGCTTGGGATGAGAAAGAATGAAGGCAAAAAAGATAATGAAGTTTTCATTTTCAAATGGCCACATGATCAGCATGATGTGGAACTACTGCAGTGCTTTGGCCAGTTACTGGAACTAAAAGTGTTTCATGGAATTCAGAACTGATGCTTCCAACTCCCAGGGAGGTGGCTTACTGGGACACCTAATGGAATTCAAAGAAATAAGAAAAAAAATCAGGCTATACAATCTCTTGGTTATTGTTATCTATAACAGCTAAAGTGACAATAAAGGAAAGTGCTAATCTGGGCCCCGATCCTGAACCAAGCTTGGATTCTGACTAGGTCAGATCTCTAGCTTTAGAGTTCCTATATGAGAGGAAAGTTAAAAATACAACCAAGGAACCTGTTAGGACATCAGATGTTGGGTTACACTTCACTGAATGTTTTGTCCATCTAATCTACAGCCATACTCTCAGAGCTGCTTTCCAAGGGATATAAATTATGAAAAACACCAGCTAATAGAGAAATTTATGATTTGTTAGATCTTGGGCAAAACAGAGGGATAAGAGACAGGAAAGATTCAAGAGGGTCATCCCAATGGAGTAGAAAAATCCAAGTAGTTATTTAAAAATTAGATGATTAAAATAAACCAATGGGATGAAGACAGAAGTCTTAATGGAACATTCTTGGCTGTACTGTGGGACCGTGGAGACTGTGTTGACCCCCAGATGATGGTCTTTAAGAAACTAGCTTGAGTCACTCTGTTTAAAAATAATTTAAAAAGCCACAGGAAAATAATGTGAATGAGAACTTTACCTACAGTTCCTGGACTTACGGTTTCACATATCTAAGCAACATAGATTTCCGAGAGGGCTCAAGTCCCTCGGCCCAACACAGTGGAGAACCCAGGTCTAGAGACACTGGAGTGAGAGGAAAAAGAATCTGGGAAGCCCTGTGAAAGACAGATCAAAATCTATTGTGGAGGGCCAGAGGGTTAGCTCAGTGGTTTCGGCGCCTGCCTCGCAAGCGCAAGGTCCTGAGTTCGATCCCCGGTAACCACATATAATGCTGGGCATGGTGACTCATGCCCAACAGCAATCAATACCGCATACCACAATGCCTGACGTGGTGGCTCATGCCTGTCATGCCAGCACTCGGGAGGCAGAGACAGGAGGATTGCTGAGTTCGCGGTGGCTTGCCTGGGCACCATAGTGAGCTCAGGGCCAGCCTGAACTACAAAGCGAGACCCTATCTCAAAAAGCAAACAAACAAAAAAACAAACAAACAAACAAAATATATTGTGGAAGTGCTAATTGGCCTACAGCTAGAATAGGAGGATATAGGAATGAATGGATAATGGGATTGGAGTGAAAAGATGAAAAAAAATTGGAATGTTTAAACAGATTTCACGTGAAGTCATTGTATCTGCTTCATCAGAATGTATCACAGAATGGATATTCTGTCTGACTGAAGGACAGTTCCACCCAGTATCATTAAGAAAAGGTATGTAAACAGGGTGTGGTGATACATGTCTATAATGCCAGCACTCTGGGAGACTGGGGCAGGAATAGTAAAGGTTTGAGCCACACCTGGATAATTTAACAAATTAGTAAGTTTAGGGAGATCTTGTCTCAAAATTAAAAATAATAATAAAATAGGCCAGAGATGTAGCTCAGTATAACAGCCCTGGGTTCAAGCTCTAGGAACCCCTTCTCCCAAATCGCATCTTATAGCGATGGGACATACCAAATGGGAAACAAAAAGATCACTTTAACTGAAATAAGTTATTATTTTGACATCATACTGTACAGAAGCTAGAGGTGGTTTGGACACATTCTTTTTCTTTTTGGTACTGGGTATCGAACTCTCTATCTTGTATTTGAGACGCAAGTACAACCACTGTGCTAAATCACCAGCCCTGAACACGTTCTTAATACAAAACCCCTGTGTGGCAAAAGTCTGTCTTGTGTCATGTACTGATACAAATTCCATAATGTTGAGTGTGATTATAAGCTGTATATAAAATGTACCAATAAAGAATTCAATTTAAAAAAAATGGGGATTTTGGACCTGTGACTCTCCATTTAAGAGATAACCAGCTTGGAATTCTGACCTGTTAAGATTACTTTTATGATTGGAAAGTATAACACTGAAATCTGGAATATGCAGAATATCTTGGATGATGTCAAAGAAACATCCTGATAAGGAAGAGTTTCATTAGATGAAAACAGTATGTACAAGAACATGCTACTGGAGAAATGAGAAGTAGTTACAAGCTGGTAATATCTCCTCCCTAGGGCTGACCTTGTTGGGACTTGTCCAATCCTGTTGTCAGTTAGGTGGTACCTACTAACAGCTCTTAGGTGATCTACAAAAGAACTCCCTAGTTTACAAATGGCAGTGTCAAGGTGAATAGAGCAACTTGTTTGGAAGACTGGCACTCAAATAGAGCAAACATCAAAACAACTTAGTGAGATAAATTGCATATTTTCCTCTGTATTCATGTTTTAATGAGTAATAGGTGACTGTCACTATATGTTTAAAGAAAAAAGCAATGGAAAATTGATCTAGAAAATGATGGACAACCCATGAAAAGCATTATAAGAATTTGAGGGGTGCATTAAAGATAAATACATTAGTGCCAGTCAGAAGATGACCCTTTCAGGATCACAAGGTGATTGGAACTGGCAAGTATATATCTTATTGCATTTTCTTGATGTGCCTACTTAGGTTCATGCAATGAGGAAGTTGGGGACTGTAACACTGTAGAAATAAGCCGAATCATATACCTTCTGAAGCACAGACTGCCAATAAGAATATTCTCTCTGCTAATGCGAAAGACAAAGACTGCTGATGATTCCCTGGGGGAATGCCTTGCGCATAGCTGGCAAGCAGGATGCTGGTAGCCCCTGGAGACTACAAATGAGTCCAGACAGGAATAGACACTCAAGACAGGCTTGGCCTGCATAGCAGTGGTAGAAATGCTATAAAAGGACTGGAAAAGATGATATGGCACCAATTTCAACAACCATGTCACATTTTCTCAGACCAAGGATCATGTCTCCTACCTCATTATCCAAGAACAAGGAGAGGAATATAATCTTCAGAGATATGGTAGGATAGAGAATTATACTGGGTAATTGAAATATTTTTTTTCTTGTCTGAAATGGTGTAGATAAAACAAAAGGCTGATTTTCAGAAGATGGCAAGGAGGAAGATCTTGGCTGCTTTTGGAACCTAACACATTAGGATGAGAACATGCAAGACTGAGCAGCCACACAGAGGGTATCACTGTTGTCACATTGCATCATGGTGAACTGGCCTAATTTTTCAGGCCTAAGTGGGATTCTTGTAATAGGCTCGTACTGCCATACTTTAATATGACATAAAACTGCTTTTCTGTCATAGTACTGGTACCAATGGGAAACTGCATTAAAGCCCCCTCAGGATATAATATGGTGCTAATGGAAAATGAGCAGCCTGAGGAAGAAGTTGATCTAGTTGTCATCAATTAATGTCTCCTCCATAACACTGAAGAAGTTTACTACAAGGTACAAATAATGGTAGCCAAGGGAGAAAAGCTCAGCATCTTAGCTAATGACTTTATGGGAGAGACTACTTGTTTCCTTTAACCTCATCCTACTCAATTCTTGCTGTTTCAAATGTTAGACATATTTATAATGATATTGTTGTGTCTCATAGATGTTACATGAAATATTGAAGCTCAGTGTTGAATATTGTCCTGTAAGAGAGCCATGACCAAAGGCCAGAGGCTTCCTTCTGTGGAAAACCATTCTGCTGGCCTAAGGAGCGCTCTGTACTTCATCTTTAGTTCCTGGGAAAGAAGTTCTAAAAATCTTAAAAATTCTTGAACAACAGGAGCATCCTTGTTATTCATTATGGGTCTTCTAGAAGATTTTATACTTTGTGCTAATCAGTGATTCATAATGTCTTTTGGGCCATGTGATATCAGCTGGATCCCTAAAGACCTGGTAATAATGCCAGCAGTTGATCAATCACATGGATACAATGCAGTTCCAGTACAGATTGCTGTGCAAACATCAGTGAACTTCCAGGACTGACAACAGTGCATACTGTCACTTAGTTTCCAGGAGCATATGGCATCCAAAGGATGACTGAATTCTATTTACACTTAAAACTCTCCAAGACTCTTAAATACTGCTTCCATTTTGACTGATTTTAAAGCACCATTTCCATGCAATAAACCATAGCTATGTGTATGTTAGCCTCCAATGAGTCTCATCAGTTCTTAATCAATTATCAAAACTGAAATTAGTTTGGGGACCCCTCAGGATTTACAGGTGGTGTTAGAAACTTTAGACAAACTTGGTTGTCTGGTGTACTGTTCTACTTTAGAGGAGGCATAGTGATTTTGTGTGTGTGTGTGTGTGTGTGTGTGTGTGTGTATTTTGAAATTTAGAACCAGCCATAGAGAATACTACATTCATATAGGGTTCATTATTATTGTAATTATTTTATCTTCAAAGAAATTTTACCAAGAGCTGTTTAGATCATCTCCTTCACCTACCTGTATGTATTTCTTGCTAATAGAAATTAAAAAAATAATGCAATACAATACAAATAAATAATACAATACAAAATAATAAAATACAAAACAAATAAAATAGTAAAATAATAATAATAATATTTGAACTGCTTGATTATTGAACATATTCCAGTGAAAATCTGTATGTATACAAAGCTTAGCAGAATATTCTGATCAAAAAGCAAAACAAAATAAACCCCAAAAGCAAGTTCTTTACCTATGTTATACAGTCTACCTAAATGAACAAATGAAAGCTTCTTCTGTGGTTCATGCCAAATTCTTTGTTGAATTAAAAAAAAATGAAACCAATTCCAAAGAGATGAAAGCAAAGTGGAGCACATTTTCCTTACTGTTTTCTCTGAAACTGCTAATGGCTTCAGAGTTGTCAACACCTCGCATTTTTTACTTGAATTCTTTATTGGTATAATTTATATACATCTCACAATCACACATAACATTGGGGAACTTGTACCAGTATATGACACAAGTTAATTCTCATTTTTACCCATATCCCTACACACCCACACCTCCCCACCCCCTATATACATGCTCTTTTATTTTCTTTTAGAATCATTTTCATTCCTTCCCCTCATTACATACCCACACCAAATTTCCTTTGGAAATTTCCCATTCTACAAAAACTGTCATACTTTCTAGAGCTTGTTGGCATCTACAGGTGCTCATATCAAAGAAAAGATCTGGCATTTGCCTATCTGTGATCTATTGATTTCACTTATTAGCGTGTCCTCCAGGTGTATTCATTTGCACATAAATGAATCAGTCTTGTCATTTTTATGGCAGAATAATACTCCATTTAATAAAAAATCCACATCTTCTTTATCCACTCTCAGTTGATGGACATTGGGTTGTTTCCAAGATTGAGCTATCATGAACTGAGCTGCTATGAACAAGGGTGTACATCTGTCTTTCCAATGTGATTTTTAAAATTCTTTTGGGTATATTCCTAGCAGGGGGATAGCAGGGTCAAATGGGACCCCTAGACCTAGTTTTCTGAGAAATCTCCACACAGATCTCCACAATGGTTGCATAAGTATACAATCCCGCCAACAGTGGAAAAGGGTTTCTTTCTCCCCACAACCATGGCAGCATTTATTGTTGAGTGATTTTGTAATAGCGGCCATTCTTTGTGGAGTGAGGTGAAATCTCAGTGCTGTTTTCATTTGCATCTCTCGAATGACCAGTGATGTTGAACATTTCTTTATATGCTTCTTAGCTGCTTTGACTTCTGCCTCTGAGAAGTGTTTTTGAAATGGGTCTTTAAACTTGGGGAGGCTGATCTGTTTAAGTTCTTTATATATTGTAGATAATAGCCCTTTGTCTGATAAACAGCTAGAAAAGATTTTTTCCCATGTTATTGGTTGTCTTTTAGCAGTGCCAGTGACTTCTTTTGCTGTGCAGAAGCTTTTCAGTAGGATGAGACCCCATTTGTTGATTCTTTCTGTTAGTTCTTGTGCTATAGAGGTTTTATTCATAAAGTCTCTGCCTAAGCCAATGTCTCCAAGAATTTTACCTAACCTGTTTTCCAGCAGGTCTATTGTTTCTGTTTTAATGTTTAAGTCTCGTATCCATTGTAAATTTAGTTTTATGCATGGTGAAAGAGATAGGTCTAGCTTTAGTTTTTGGCAAGCTAAAGCCCAGTTTTTCTAGGACCATTTTTTAAAGAGGCTGTCTTTCCTCCATTGAAGATATTTGGCTCCTTTGTCAATGATAAGGTGGCTTAGTGTAGCCTCAATGTTCTTTAGAGAGATTGGCCTGTAGTTTTCTTTTTTTGGTGGGATCTTTCCCTGCCTTTGGAATCAAGGTGATGGTTGCTTCAAGGAATGATTTGGGGAGTACTGCATTTATTTTTAACTATCATAATGATCTTTGAATGTAGAGTTTCTTGAAAAACAGCTATCTACTCCTTGATTTTAATCCATTAGACAAGGTGTTCTACTAATTTTTTGTATAGATAATAGGAAATAATGTGGGTATTATCCAAGAAAATATGTTCATAAAGCTTTTCAAAATTATACTTTGGACCCTTTGTGAGGCAAGCTCAATACATACTGGTCCTAGTGTCATCTTAAGACAACCTTAAAAAATTCTTCTGGATAGTGTTGTGAGGATCTGGATAGAGGTGGTCTGTTCAATTCTCTATGACAAATACTGAGGATTCAACAACATATAAAGTATATTGTTAGAGTTAATGAATTTATTGAGCCTAGGATGCTGCAATCTCAGAGAATAAGCTCTTATTAAAATTATGCTTTCTATTAGCATTACTAAAATTGTTTCACATAGTAACACCTGCAGTATATAATACCCATGATATAGATAAGTACTGAAACTGTCTCTATTTTATAGATGAAGATTCTCAGACATAGAGATGATAAATAATTTGCCCTTTGTCACATAGATAGTATATAGTAGAAACAGGATTTAAACCTTAGCAGTCTGGTTTCAGATACTATATTGTATAATGGTTTTAATATACTATCACATCCTCATTTAGCTTACTTCTGATTTCATCTGCAGTACAGCTATTAAGTGTCCAGAATGCTGGTGTCCAGTCACCATAAATTTGTGTATCTATGTGGTCAACCTAAAAAATTTCTCTGGCCACCATACGGGGCTTGCTCAGCTCTGTCACAATTGAAAAAATAGATCTTCATTGCTTCTCAAGGAAATTCTGTACCTTTGTGCCTTTTCTGTCAGGGAGAAATTCTGAAACTTGCCCTACAAAATTCATCCGGGGACCACAAATGAGATGGCATTCTTGCAGCTTTCCAAAATAACTCATTCACTGGTACATTTTTGTCTCTCTCTTTTTTTTTCATAATTTTTTCAGCTTTCATCAGTCTTTCCAAGGATCACATGTTAAAATAACAAAACAAAACCAAACCTACCCTTATATCAGGAGCTAGGGTATTTGAGATTTGGGGAGACACCATATTCTTAAATACAATGCTGCCTCACCATGGTCTTTGCTTCTTGAGTCCATCTGATCACTGCTCAGAGTTTAGCAGCAGGGTTAGCTATTGTAAGAAGCATCCCAGTGTTGTAAGTTTCAAGAAAAAAAATGTATCTCTTTTTGTATAACATTCCAGAGATGGGTGGTAGTTCAGGATAGGGAGTTGCATCTTCAAAAGATTCAAGGATACAGATTCCTTCTGTTTGGAGGTCTTAGCATTCCACAGATTTAGTGTTCTTGGTGGTTTTCATTTGGTCACAGGAAGAAAAGAAAGGGCATTTATGTGTAAGTGTCTCTTCATAGTCTACCCACCAAATCTGGCTGGAGAGGAGGCTGAGAAATGTAGCTTCTATGTTGGTCATCATGTTCCCTGCTAACATTCTGGAAAATAGATTTTGAGGTTATAAGAAATGTTGGGTAAAATACTACTCATTCACCTTGCTTTTCAATCTCTGCATGTATTGCTTTTTTGCATTTGTATGTTTTTTAAGTTGCGGGGAATTTAACCCAGGACCTTGCACAAACTAGGCAAGTGCTCTCCCACTGAACCACTTCCCCAGCCCACCTTATATCACTATTATTTTGATATGTTTTTGTGGCTGCTTTACCAGAATATCAGTGCCCTGGAAGTAGTATTGTAGACAGGTAAGCTAAAGATATATCTTGTAGGCAGCTAGACAGGAGAGGCCTTCAAGGAGCCAACATTTGGAGAACAACCAAGGAACCAACATGGAGGACAATTAAGACACATCCACCAAAAGTCAACATTGTAAAAGAAGAGAAATTATGGCGTGCTTCCCCTAAGTATGAATAGCAGTGATTGATATTCTAAATAGGTAACAATCAATTGGGCTGGGGACCAGGTAAGATCTCTTACTGAAAATCCTTGCTTTCCCATCGGATCCCCATTTAATCAATATTACCTAAGTGATTATACTTGTAATCTAACTGATTGATCATGGTTTTGTCCACCTTGTGATTTCTCATTGGCTCAGTATTAACTAAGCCACTATGATTGCAATCTTGCTAGTTCACTATAGTTTTGTTCCACTTTGAACCTTCCTGACCTTGTGGCTTTGCCCCATATACCCCTCGTGGGAAACAGGGAGGGTGGGAAACCCACTTTCCAGTTCTTCTTCTGTCTCTTTTATTATAAGCTTTCTTTCTTTCAAAATCTTTTTTTCTATTCTTAAACTTTGCTGTTATTAAGACTTATCTTTTGATTGTACAGAGCATGAACTCATATTTTGGATAACTCATACGTAGGTTTGGCAGTCACATCTCTTCTGCCTATATCAATAGAGATTATGTTAGTTTAGCTCAGCATTATAGATCCTGGGCAGAAACCACTAAATAAATTAGTATGAATAGTGAATAGTCTGTTATTTTCTATTTTTGATAATTTGTTAAGATATACAAACCACAGCAATGTGATTGGGCAATATCAATAAATTCAGCCAGTTTTATGTTTTAGAAAATGTTCTTTATGAGCATTTTTTATCCTGTAGTAAATATAATAAATTTAAGGGGAATTTATTTTCAAATAATTGTTTTTCTCTTCTCACAGGGTAAAATAATGCTATATTTAGCCTTCATGAAAGTTTTTGTATGCAAATAAATATTTCTGTTATAATATTCTAATCTGGTAATTTCTATTCCTTTAGCTGTACTGTGGCTATTGACACTTGAGTGGGAGCTGCTGCCAAAGGGGGAAAAATTAGATTTATTTTCTGAGGCTATTATAACAAATTACCACAGACTTTGTGACTTAAAAACCACCTAATTTATTTTTCACAATTTTAGTGGCTAGAAATTGCACTTCCTCTGGAGCCAGTAAGAGAAAATCTCTTCCTAATGGCTTCAGCTTCTGGAGCTCACCCTAGTACCCTTGCACAGTACTTGGAGCTACCTCATTCCAGTCTCTCATGTGACTTCCACATCACGTTCTTCTCTCCATGTGTGCACCGTCTTTTTTGTGTTTCTCAACACCCTTCAGCCTTTCTTTCATAAGGACACTTCATGGTCTATCAAGGCAATACTGTGTTATTTCAATATCCTTAACATCATCACTCTGAAAAGAGACTAAATATGGTAATAATAATTTTTACTATTTTAAAAAGATTTTAGATGACTAATTTGTGTTTTTCTTCATTTTGGTAAAAGTTATTTTTTAGTTCACCATAGCCTACACTCTGACCCAAAGGAATAATATCCATGCACTTGAGAAATACATTCACCCCATCTCAACATGCTAAAAGTCTCAAATTATTGCAATGCAAATCCAAGTCTATGAACTTGCATCAATCTTACCAGCTCAAAAATGTTAAATATCCTTAATTAAACCAGATGTTATAGACACTTTTGATGTGGTCTATCTGAGGATAAAGTTTCTCTCCATCTGTGGACTTCTTCAAGTAGAAAATAAATGGCTTCAAAATGACAATTGTAAGACAGTCAGAGTGGAAAACAAATGCAAAGAGCAAAAAATATGCTTGTACATGGTCTCAATTACCACCTGGGCTGCTCCTTGCAGAGCTTGCCTGGAGGAAGAAGGTGGAGCTTGTTAGGGAAAGATATACACTTTATGGTACGTGGCAACCTTAGTGAGAGATTTTGTTAAAAATGGGATGCCAAGAATTTATCTAACTGGGAAACTTTGAGTGGAAAATGAGGGAGAAATTGCCTTTAAGAACAATCCCATTTTGGCCTATCCAGAGGTAGTCAAGAACTGTAAGAAAACAAGAATTACTACTTGGAGTCTTTTTTTTTTTGGTTTGGTTTTTGAGACAGGGTCTTGCTTTGTAGTTCAGCCTGGCCCTGAGCTCACTATGTAGCCCAGGCAAACCTTGAACTCAGCAATCCTCCTGTTTCTGCCTCCTGAATGCTGGGATTACAGGTGTCAGCCACCACGCCAGGCTCAGAGTCTTTTAAAATTATCATCAAAATGAGATTTTTCAGCATCACTGAAGGCAAAAGAGACATATCTTTTACAAAAAAAAAAAGTTCCTTTCCAATTTCTTTGGTTAATATTTAATAATACCCAAAGCAGTATCTACTTGCCTTCAATCCTTTCTTTCCTCTTTTTTTTTTTTTTTTTTTTTTTTTTTTTTTTTTTTTTTTTTTTTTTTTTTTTTTTTTTGAGACAGGGTCTCGCTTTGTAGTTCAGGGTGGCTCTGAGCTCACTCTGTAGCCCAGGCAAGCCTTGAACTCAGCAAACCTCCTGTCTCTGCCTCCCAAGTGCTGGGATTACAGGCGTGAGCCACCATGTCCGGCTTCTTTCCCTTCTTATCAGAAGCTGATTAATCCTCTGACTACCAAAAAGAGGGATGGAGAGGGCCCAAGGAAAAGATGACAATAACATAATTTCAAACATACAGAGGCTAGGAGGTCATTGCCTCAGAGCAGGCAAGACAAAGACACTCCACATTTGCCACTATGTATTGGCTTGGTTCATGGGGAGTAGCAGATGACACACAGGGCAGATATAATACTAAAATCACCAATTTTATAATCCAAGGGAGTATCAGATGTCTCAGAGGGTGACAATAATCCTGAATTCATAAGGATCTTATGCTGATGTAATCCTGCTCTTGAGCATCATAGCATCATGGGACGATTGAGGCTGCAGCCTGGCTCCTATTACCTTTGGGAAACAAAGCTTATATATGTAGGGGCAGTGTTGGGGTTGAAGGGAGGGCAGGGAAATGGGAAAAAATAAGAATCAAAATATATCATGAAAATGTACCAAGAAATATATCGTTTAAAATAAAAAAGCAGCTGGGCCGGAGATGTAGCTCAGTGGTTCCAGCGCCTGCCTCACAAGCGCAAGGTCCTGAGTTCAATTTCCAGTAAACACATACAATGCTGGGCGTGTTGACTCATGCCACCAGCAATCAATACCACATACCACAGTGCCGGGCGTGGTGGCTCATGCCTGTCATCCCAGCACTCGGGAGGCAGAGACAGGAGGATTGCTGAGTTTGAGGCTTGCCTGGGCTCCATAGTGAACTCAGGGCCAGCCTGAACTACAAAGTGAGACCCTGTCTCAAAAAAAATAAATAAATGAATAAAAAATAAAAAATAAATAAAAAATAAAACATAAAAAAGCAGTAATACCTAACAGTCAAAATTTAGCTTATTTTCCTGCTTATTCAGCTTACTTTCCCATAATCTGGAAAAGATATTAAGGATTAACCATAAGGCTAGAATATTAAAAAAGAAGTATGAGGCCGATACTTAAAAAAGACCAGAGATGTTAGAAGAAGAACTAAGTTTGGAAGGCCTGAGTTTTGAAAACACACCATGTTTCTTTTTGCAGGGGTTCAGTCCAAATAAGACTCAGAGCCAAGCAGATCTTCAGCTTGCTAAAGCTGAAGTAGGGCAGGAGCCAAGCAGAGAAGAAACCATGTATTTGGATCTCTTTGATTGTTCCTGCCAGTAGAGCAAACCACAGACGACTGTCCTGGACTTTGAAAGAAAACGATTGAGATGAGGTGGAATATAACTAAGAATTTCCAATCTGCAACATCATAAAACAAAATTTATTCCCTCTCTCGATTTTCCCTGAATAATCCTAGGTTATATCTATTATCTATCTGTAGCTATTGTCACAATTATTAATTTGATGGCTAGCCTTCCTATATCTTCTTTTATATACTTACATACAAGATTGGAGGAGAGCACAAATCTGATAAATTGTACTGAAGACATTGAGAATCTGTACATAAAGCAATAGGTTTTCTTTTTTAGGGGTACTTAGGATTAATTTCAAAACCTTGTGTATCCTGGGCAAGCATCACTCCAACCTCTGATATTCTGAATCACTATGTAGTAACAAAATGATCAGAATGAGCTAAAATATGAACCAGTTTCATTATCTTTCTGTCATATATATATTCAAATTTACAAAAAGTTATAAGTATGGTACTCAGAACAATCTCATTATTTCTGGACCATATCAGACTAATTTGTTAGACTGAAATCCCATTGGTTATGTTTCAGAATTTTCTTCAAGCCAGGATATGTATCAACATACCTATGTCACACAAAAAAATCAGAAAATTAATTTTGATACATTACTGTCATCTAATCAGGCTTTATTCAAATATTGTCATCAATTGCAAAAAGGTCTTTTAATTTGATCTAATTCTTCTACCCCTGGGACAGTTCTTTGACAGTTTTTTTTTTTTTTTTTTTTAGACAGAGTCTTGTTTTGTAGTTCAGGCTGACCCTGAACTCACTATGTAGCCCAGGCAAATTTCAAACTCAGAAATCCTCCTGCCTCTGTCTCCCAAGTGCTGGGATTACAGGTGTGCACCACCACACCTGGGTCTGTAGTATGTGGTACTGATTGCTGGTGAGCGTGAGTCACCATGCCCATTATGGTTGTATGTGGTTACCTGGGATCAAACTCAGGACCTTGTGCTTGCTAAGCAGGTGCTGGAACTACTGAGATAAATCTCCAACCCAGTTCCTGACCTCTTGTGGGACTTTTATATATTATAGGTTGTTATATTATTTAATTTCTGTTAAAATTTGTCTAATAGTTTCTAGTGATTGCACTCACAATGCAATCCCTTTGTGTGACTATATTGGAGTTTGTTTATGATCCACCTCCTATAGATAAATATCCACTTCAAATAAATATTTGAGTTGTTTTTAGTTTTAGAATATTAAAAATAAAGGTGCTATGAACATATGTGTACAAATCTTTATTTAGACATGTACTTTCATTTCTTTTGGGTAAATATGTAGAAGTGAAATTACTGAGTTTCTTAAATTTAAAAAAATCTGTCAAACTAATTTTCAAAGTACTTGCATTATTTTTGCACTGTTTCTGTTTTCACCAGAAGTATGCAAAGGATCTGAGGGTTCAAATTCCTCATTAATACCTGAATATGGTCAGTTTTTGTGTACAAATCTATCTTAGTAATTGGTATCTCATTTGGATTAATTTTTTTTTTGAGGCAGGGTCTCACTTTGTAGTTCAGGCTGGCCCTGAGCTCACTATGTAGCCCAGGTAAGCCTCAAACTCATAGCAATCCTCTTGTCTCTGCCTCCTGAGTGCTGGGATTACAGGCATGAGCCACCATGCCTGGTTTAATTTGTATTTTTAATGATAATCACGTTAGCCTCTAGTTCTCTTCAAGATTTGGAAAAACTTTAATAAGTCCATTTTTTAGGCAGTCCATTTTTTAAAGTGCTTTAAATAATTACTATGGTTTATCCTTTAAAAAGTTTTGAATAAATTTTAATCCACTAAATTTTTCTCTGTCTTATTGAAGCAGTTTCTTTTGATTTGCTACTATATTTATGCCCGTAGTACATTTTACATTTATTTTTTGACATATAGCATTCAGTAAAGACTGAGGTCTACTTTTCCCTTTTACTTAACAGTAAATTTTTCAGTATCATTGTTTAAAAAGTTATCCTTTTGACACCTGAATTATCTGGTTAAAATTATCTGGTTGACCATGTTTGTGAACGTTTCTTTCTAGTCTCCCTTTTCCAATTGATTGTTGTATTTATTTTATGTAAACAGCACAAATTTTCTCTTTGTCCAATAGAGAGCCTTTGGCGGTTACTATTTTGTTCATTGGATATTTTCCCATCATTCTTTGAGCACTTCCTTACCGGTGGGCATGAAGTCTAGATTTAGCTTGTACTGTCCTTCTTCAAACCTAGTATCAATCTTTTCATGGGGCTGCATTTTCCCTTAGCCACAAATGTATTCAGAAGCCAAGATCTAGACTTGCTCAAAACATTAGTATATCACTGCTCTCACATCTCTCAGGGAGCACAGCTAAGAAATGTGTATAAAAGTGTACAGATGCATATCTGTGTGCACACATATTATACATACATGTATGTCTTACTTATTTCTGTCTGTTACATAAAATCTATCACTGTACATTGATACCACCAATTCCAATCCAAGCTTAGTTCTGTTTTGTTTCTCTGTATATTTAGATTCTCTTCGGTTTTACTGAGAAGATTGGCTCCCGTAATCTCAAAGGTACTTTGAACTGACACCTCTTTCCATGCATGTTTTTTTTTTTTTTCCCCTGGTTAGGCCTCCTGTTCTGGACTGTCTCTGGAATGAAACCCTCTTTCACATCCTTATGTTAAGGCATCTTATGCGTGGCTCTTCTCAGGGGAAGATATCCCTCTTGCCCTCCCAGGATGCAGGTACTGCAAACTAAGACAGTCCACTAAAGGGGCCTCCCCTTCCCTCTGCAGACACCTCCTTTTATAGGTTACAATGACTGGCTTTAGGATTGACTTAAAAAGAAAAGGAAGAGAGAAAAATGAGGAGGATGTAAAACAGAGGAATAGTGTTTTAAAATAAAAACTAATTGCACTTTGTCTTTATCCTAAATATTCTGTGAACAATAGTAACATCCTAGTATTAGCCTTATAGAAAAAAAGAAGCCCAAGAAACATGGGGTATCTGAGGACCCCTGTGTAAATTACAGATAAATAGTGTGTTCAACATTTTCATTATTTTATATGTTATGTCATTAATTTTTCATTTTCTTCTAAAGAGGTTAAAGCTCCTTTAGCTGTCATTTCCTGTAATTCATTTTTTATTATTATTTTTTGAGATGGGAGCCTTGCTTTGTAGTTCAGGCTGGCCCTGAGCACACTATGTAGCTCAGGCAAGCTTGGAACTCACCAACCCTCCTGCCTCTGCCTCCCAAGTGCTGAGATGACAGGTGTGAGCCACTATGCCCAGCTCTTGTATCATTTTTAAATTTGCTCCTGATGGGTTTCTTAATTCATTGTATTTTAAATTCCAAATATATAGGCATGACTGAGAAAAAAGGAAACGAATGAAAAGTGATGCTTACTCTTCTGTTTTCATGTTGTTTCCACTTAAAATCTTTAGCCAGTTTCAGCCTTTTCCACCATGAAGTAGCCTGACTTGGGTCAAAAGACAGGGAGGTTGGGGACTGAACAAACAGCAGGAATTTGTACACAGATGAACTCAGATGGAGTCTGACAAGTTATATGAGGTCAGAGGTGTCCAAAAACGTTAATGTCAACATGAAGCTCCAGCCACAATAAATGTTACTCCTTATGATGACACAAACATATGCAGTCTGAAAAGGATTTAAGTTCCAGGACAGAGCTATAACAGGAAAATGTTTTGAAAATTTACATTATGTAAAGTTTTACTTTTTTATTGTTTTCTGTTCATGATTTTAGAGATGCAGTGAAAATCACTATTAAATTGAAACTATTAAAACTCCTACTGACTAATTTCCTTTATTTTGGCTTTTGGAATATGATTTTTGGTTTGCAAACAAAGTCATACATTTCTAAATCCAAAAGTGATAATAAAACATAATGAAGACTAATGTATATGTAAATTGAGACATTAAGTTCAAATAAATAGGTATTAAATTTGAATTGTTACATTCCAGTAGATACTTAAATATTAAAAAAAAT
>PVIC010036803.1:0-18434 GCA_004025085.1 Thryonomys swinderianus
CTTTGTAGTTCAGGCTGGCTCTGAGCTCACTATGTAGTCCAGGCAAGCTTCGAACTCGGCAATCCTCCTGTCTCTGCCTCCCGAGTGCTGGGATGACAGGCGTGAGCCACCACGCCCGGCCAAGGAGGTGACTTTCTGCGCATGCTCACACAGTGGTATTTCTTCCTTCTGACACACAGACTTCTGTACATCCTCAAGAGAAGCTCCCTGGAGAGAGAAAAGGGGGATACTGTGCATCCTTTTTCACACAAGATTCTCTGCTCTTGGCAGTCTCAGAAATAAAACGAAAGGTAGACATATACCCGCTCTAACAATCCCCCAAATTTCCAGGTTTTAGCTGCCCTGGAAAATACAACAGTTTGGGCAGGCATAGGCGCATTCCCAATAAGTCACAGCGTTATGAATAAATCTCGGTTGTCAAAAGCAAATGTGTAGCCATTCCAACGCGTCTGCCATTAGAATTCAGCAAGGCAGCTGTCAGCTGTTTTCTTGTAATTAAACAGCCAATGAGCAGCTAATTAAGACATATGTGTATACAGAAGTGGAAGTGGGTATGTTAATGAACTGTAGGAATCAATTCATTAAGTGAAAATTGTCAAAAGACCAAACATCAGATCAGCATTTCAGCCTGTGCTTCCGTGAGCAGCCCAGAGCAGGAGGGGACCCCTCCAAGCACCTTCCCAATTGTACCCACAGTTCTGCATAGGGCCAAACTATTAATAACCCCAACCGGAAGTGCCATGCACATTTCAAAGCCTTTGTGCAAGACCTTAGCGAGTGTTTCCCGACCTGTATACAACCTTGGTTCCCAGAACCCTGTTAAATGCCAGCTCCCTCACCTGAAACAGGGAACTTCTGAATAGAAAACTGCGGAGTGGTGGGGGGGGGGCACTTATCTTGGGTTTTCGCGGGCCAGTCAGCCCTATGTGTCTCTCCTGGCGCTTTGCGACAGCACGGGAAGAAGCAGGAGGCCTTTGACATGACAAGTGTCCAAGACGGGAATCAAATCCCAGCTTGTCTTACCTGCTGTGCAACTTTGGATACATAGCTTATCCTCTCCATTTTTTTCATCTGTAAAACAGGTGCAGCACTATCAGCGTTGCAAACTGTAAGGTTTCCAAAGTGTTCTGCACAGTGCCTACCATAGAAAAGGTGATCGCTCCTGCCCCTGCTTTTCCTGGGGGCCTGCCTTCCTGGAGTATTTGTTGACTTTAAAGTCTCGGAAGCCATAAGCAAGGCAGTCGGAGGGAGGCAGACTAATAAGGAAGCAAGATAAGGGTGATGGCTAGGAGGCTAAGGTCAGAGGCCCAGGGGTCCCCAGGGGAGGGTGGGGTCGGAGACAGCCTCAGGAACAGTGAACTTCTCAAAGAATTCCGAGAGGAAGCAGAGAGAGCTGCAGCTCCTGGGGAAGCTGGTTGGCCGGTGACTGGGAAGAGGAAAGACAGGTCACCAGCAGGGAGCGGCCGGGAGAGGCCAGGCAGGACTGTGACGGGCATCAGGGCGAGATAACTTAGTGACTTGCCAACTGGGTTGGAAAGAATGAGAACGTGAGCAGGGCTGCCAGTCAGGCCTCTGTCAAGTAACTTCGGGAGAAGACAGACAGGGAAACTCCAGAAAGAAGTTCAGTAACGATGGAGAGAAACAGATGGATCTGAGGACCAAGTGGTGACGGGCAGCTGTTCTGGCGA
The DNA here is from genome assembly GCA_004025085.1 of Thryonomys swinderianus. Lineage (NCBI taxonomy): Eukaryota > Metazoa > Chordata > Mammalia > Rodentia > Thryonomyidae > Thryonomys > Thryonomys swinderianus. Next base: position 1,689 of record PVIC010036803.1, read on the forward strand.
GTAACGGGAGCAGTGGCTGGGAGGGGTGGAGGGAGGCGCCTCTCACCCGGGAAGGACCAATGACCCTGAGGGCGGCGAGGGCGGGGCTGGGCGGAGACTTGCCCTCTGCTCTGGGAGGGAGACCCCCGTCCAGCGCAGGGCTCTGCAGCTCCTGTGGGGAGGGCAAAGGGGCCGAAGCCCTCGCAGGCCGAGCCGTATCCGGGCGAAGCTTATCGGGGGTCTGGAGGTGACCTGCGGACCCAGTGAAGGCCAAGCCCAGTCGGGTCCCCGCCCTGTGGACAGGCTGTCTTGCAGAACGACTGTAACTTGGCTGAATGTTTCACTGATTAACTTCAGCAACTTACATGTAAGGACGCACGGTGTTCCTTACTGCAAATGTTATAGACAAATGAGTCGTGAAGTGTCTCAGCGAGTTTTACCCAACTCTAACATCCACACCTGAAACACCTAGAGTCCAAGATGGACTGTGGTTGACATTTCTCGAAATGAGTAAGAAAAATGCGAGTGAACAAAAACATTTCGACTCATCAGCGATGATGTGAACAGCTCTGGTGAATCAGATAATAGTTTCCAAATATGGGAAGACGATTTCCTCCTCTGCTCTTGGCTACAGGGATGAGGTCCCTTTAAGTTCTACCTGAATTACTGCCCTTTTCATCGTGGGGGTTTGGTTTGGTTTTGTTTTGAGACAGGGTCTCACTTTGTACTTCAAGCTGGCCTTGAGCTCACTCTGTAGCCCAGGCAAGCTTTGAAATCACAGCAGTCCTCCTGTCTCTGCCTCCCGAGTGCTGGGATAACAGGTGTGAGCCACCACCCCTGGTACTGTGGTATATGGTACCAGAGATTGAACTTGGGACCTCGTGGTTGCGAGGCAGATGCCGGAACCACTGAGCTAAATCTCAGGACCCTCACTGTGGTGTTTTTTTTTTTTTTTTTCTGAGACAGGGTCTCGCTTTGTAGTTCAGGCTGGCCCTGAGCTCACTACATAGCCCAGGCAAGCCTCGAACTCAGCAATCCTCCTGTCTCTGCCTCCTGAGGGCTGGGATGACAGGCGTGAGCCACCACGCGCGGCTCACTGTGGATTTTTAATTGAAACAATAAGCCAAGCAATGAACCGAGCCTGGTTTGTAGCATTTGCTGACTGCTGCGGTGTGGACACTCCCACTGTGGCCATTTCAAGCTGCTCCTGGGCATCTCACTGAGTATAGAGAAGATTAATGCCGCTAGCGTGGGGGATTCCCACCGTTCACATAGAACTGGCACAAATGACCTTCAGAGCATAAATGTTGGTAAAATAATAATACTTATTTTTAAAGAATGGTTAAGCAATTGGATTGAACAACAACCCCTCCCCCCCGCAGTTTTCGCATTGGGCTTCCACACCATCTGAATTCACTGGCTTTTGTCCCTGTCTTGGGACGCTCCAAATTTGTGGAGGTGATGGACAAATGTCAAGTGTCTAGCTGCGCTGGGCTTCTTCTAAACAGAAGAAAGACTTTCCCAGAGAATGGCTGGCAGACATCAGGGAAAAAACCCAATGAAAGGCTCTCGAAAAGGAGCCAAAATAGGGCAAGAGAGGTTGGGAGATCTTGGAGGCAGAAAGACGATGTAGAGGGTGGTGTGGTCAGAAACAGAGTTCCTGACATCAGTTTTCTTGCTCCGATAGCTAAGTATAGATATGTAAGGGAGAGGGGCCAGGAGTTAAAAATCAAGATGCTGCCTCTACAGCCCAAGGCCCAACGCTGGCTGTGGGAACTTTAAGTCGTTCAACAATCCAAGTTTCACTTCCATTGGCCGCAAAATCAAAAATTAACAAGAACAGGATATAACCTTCAGGGAGTTTTGTTCAAATATTCACCATACAAAATTGCCAGGTTTTTTTTTTACGTGTAACAGTGGCAGTGGCATAGTGTTTGCACTAATACACATGCCTGAACTATATCGCCAAAGGTAAAAAAATCTAGTTATTTTCCAAAGTTTCCCCGGTGAGGCGCCACCTGTTGGTTGGCTGCACCTGATACTACCTCCACTTCCCACTTCTATTCAATAAGGTTGCTCTTCATGGAATGCGTGCATGTTGACGTGCGGCCACCAGGTGGCGGTAGTGTGCCGGTCTCCCACTAAGTGGGAGCAGAGCCTCCTCATGGCTCTGCCCAGCCCACCTGGGGATGTGTTTGTAACTACACATCCCTGTGTATTTTGATCTCCATAAAAAGCACGCTTTTATGAAAACTGAAGAACTCTTCAGCAGCTCATCTTTTAGACGAAAGGTGCAAAACCATCCCAGCGAACTCACACTTAAGAGCTTTCTCTCGGGTCCTCTTTGTGCCCCCCGCCATCTGTGGACCCTCAGGTACCTGGTGCCGCAGCTCAAGTGCTCGGGACCTTCTCCAGGCTGCTCCCCATCAGCCCTGACAGCACCGGCTCTACTTCCCACAGTTCTTCCTCGCTCACATGTTCTTTAGCATTTTCTCGGCCCTATCCCCAAATACCTAAACCCAAAGAACCCCCCAGGCATGCTGACAAGGAAAGGTTTTAAAAAGAAAGAATCTGTACGTCAATCAGCAGACAAGTGGGTGAAGAAAATGTGAGATATATATATCGATCTGTCATGGAATACCACTCAGCCATGAAGAAGGAGGGGCCTGAGTAATGTGCAGGAAAACGGACGCATCTTGAGACCGTGATGCTAAGGAAAATCTAGTATCAAACACAGGAGATTAAGTAGCATGTGGTTTCCCTTAGGTGAGAAAGCCAAAGTATAAATTATTTCTCGAGCAAAGGAAGAGGCCATAGCAAGCTGGGAGATAGACCTTTAGCGACAAGAAGCGGACCTATGGAGGAGGACAGGAGCAGTGAAAAGGACTAAGATTGTGTATGAGCCAGCACCCACGATGAACGTCTTCCTTAGGTATTGAAAATGTGCATTAATAAAAATGGATTAAAAGCAAGCAGGCCGCGGCCCCTTTTCCTGAAAGGCAGGTCCCCCGTCCCCACTGTGGCCTGCCCCAGCGCCAACGCCCTCTCTCCCTGACGCTGCGCCCCGGGCAGGAGCTCGGCCCCGCCTCGGTCACGCCGCCAGGCCCGGCCTCCTGCAGCGCGCACTGCGCCCGCGGCCTCACGGGGACCAGCGTTCCCGGCTGCACAGCCGTGGCACGGTCTCGGCCTCCGCCCGGCAGCTCCTCCGTGTCTGCTGTGCGACGACGGCTGAGACAGAGGTGAGAGGACGAAAGGGGGCGCTTGTGTGACTCGAGTCCGGCCCCAGCCTTGCAAAAGCGCCTGGAAAAGTGAGCCGATACAAGATCGGAGCAGGAAGACTCGCTCCCTGTGTTTCCCAGGCTAGACCAGGGGCGGCCGCAGAGGAGGGTCTGCTACGAGGCCTGGCTGCCCGGGGAGGCGGCTCACACCCACGGAGGAGGGGGGAGGAGGGGGAGGAAGAGGGGGAGGGCCACTTCCCCGGGAACGAAGTGCAGCAGGGTACACAGCCTGGCTGCAGTCGCCTCAGGGCACGGGGGCATGGCTCTGTTCCTGTGGCCTGGCACGTGGCCCAGGGCTGCTGACGCCAGGGGCACCATCCCCGGAAGCAGAGTGTCCAGGTTCGGGCTTGGGTGGCTCATGTAGCAAAGGCTGCCACTGCGACATGTTTGCTCTCTGAGGGGATCAGCTAGGCCTGGGAAGAACAGCACCGCTAGGCCAGCAAGGCTTCGGAAATACAGAATAGACCCGTGAGTGGTGACACACGCCTGTCATCCCAGCAGTCTGGGAGGCTGTAGCAGGAGGATCTCAAGTTCCAGCCCAAGCTAAGAAACTTAGCAAGACCCTGTTTCAAGGGCTGGGGATTGAGCTCAAGTGGTACCATGCCAACCTTGGATGCACAAGGGCCCAAGTTTGATCCCAGGTACTGCAAAAAAAAAAAAAAATTCCTGTCTCAAAACAAAATAAAACAAGCTGGAGTTACAGCTCAGTGCAGAGGTCCTAGGTTCAACCCCTGTGCTGTAAAACAAAAACCCAGAGTGCAAAGATTGGATTAATGCAAGCACTCGCTAAGATCTACCGTCACGGGCCCTCCCCAAGCTCCTGTGGCCAGAGCCGACTGGGGGTCACACAGGCCTCCAGCGCCAGCATTCCGGGAGTTTATTTCCAGGTGGTGTGGGGCTAGATTAATAGGTGGGAAGTGAGGTCCTGACGCACACAGGTGTTACCGGCCCGGCCACCACGACGGAGCCGTGCCAGCTGTGCATTTCAGCCTTTGGAACAGAGGGACGGAAGTGGAGAGGATTCTGGGAAGAAATGGGAGCCTCGGAGAAGAACCTAGGAAGACAAGTCCCAGGTGCCAGGAGGGGTCTGCAGAGCCCCGAGTGATGGCTCCCTTGGAAGGAGAGAAAAAGGGGCAGTGAACAAGCAGCGGTGCCCCGAGGAGAATGGGCAAGCGTGCTTCAGAGCAAGAGACGCACCCCGCCCCCCAGCGAACACCTTGCCGGGGGCCCTCGGGTAGCTCTTTCCAAGGGCCACATTTCCGGTACCGTTTCTGCGTTCTTGAATTCTCTCCACTAACCGCCAGAGGGGGCGGCACTTGTCACCTGCTCCTCGCCGAGGGCAGTACACACAGCCCGCGGCTCCTCTGAGGGAGACTGCTTCGTCGGAGAGGCTTGGTACGGGGTAGGTTTACAGTGCAGAGGAGTCTGGCATGCCGGACCCCTGGCCCTGCCCGTGTTGAGTTGACAAACAGTTTAGCGGAGCGCAAGAAGGGACGAGAGGGTGGGAACCCGGCCCCCAGTCCCCAAAAGCGAAGAAGTGGGGACTGTGGTCACAGACATCGCGTTAGCCTGGCCCGCGAAGGGCCTGGTCACCCACCCACACGAGGGGCCAGACGCGCTACACGGCTCTGTCCGAGGGCCCCCCCACCCCACCCTTTTACTAGAAGAGCGTAGGGCAAACCAGAAAACAAATTCTTCACCGCCCAGGACCCAACCCACCAAACCAACCATTCTCGCTTTGGCGCCTCATTTTCCGAAGATTTTTCTCAGGTAAATATATGGCTTCCTTTTTTAAAAAGTACACTGGTTAGCTCCTTGGCTGCTTTTGAAAATTTCACTAGTATAGGGCCAGAGGATTAGCTCAGTGGTTCCGATGCCTGCCTCACAAGAGCAAGGTCTGGAGTTCGATCCCCGGAAACCACATACAATGCTGGGTGTGGAGACTCACGCCCACCAACAATCAATACCGCATACCACAGTGCTGGGCGCGGTGGCTCACGCCTGTCATCCCAGCACTCGGGAGGCAGAGACAGGAGGATTGCTGAGTTCGAGGCTTGCCTGGGCTCCATAGTGAGCTCAGGGCCAGCCCAAACTACAAAGCGAGACCCTGCCTCCAAAAAAAAAAAAAAAAAAAAAACTTCACTAGTATATTTTTCTTGCCTCTTTCTAACAATTCTTGCATTTCAGAACTACCATCGTTTAGAGGGGGTGAATTCGACTGTGTGGGTGGGTAAACAGTAGGACTTGGGGTTCGCTGGTGTTGGGCATCTAGAATCCTTGTAAATCTTTTCATATTATACATAGTGCTACAAAGAATAGGCTTGTGGGCTGATCCGTGTAACAGCTGTAGTCATCATTTTCAGGTTATACTGTGGAAAGTGATCCCTAGCCCAGTGTAGGCACGTCTCTAACCACTGCGATACACCTGCTCAGTGGCCCTCCGGAAGCACCCTCGGGAGAGGGAGTACTGCCAGGCTCCTCAGGGCCTGGCACTCCCCTGGCCACTCACGTCCCCCCTTGGTGGCATCTCCCTTCGCCATGAAAGCTTCGACGGTTCTGCCTTTTTTTGTTCCCTTCGCGGCCCTGCGTCATAAAAACAACTCACTTTCTTCTATGTCAGGCCTGGCTTAAAACTCCTGCAAGAGGAGCCAATAATAAAAAGGTAACTCAAACCGCTGACCAATTAGCAAATTAAGAAACAGGTTTCTAAGGAACAGATGGCCTTTAAGAAACAATCTGTGGAAAATCAGGATGCATTTTCAAGTGCATGGTAATGGAAACAGTACCCAGTAAAGCAACACCTAAAGGAAAACGTGTAGCTTTAGAAGAGAATAAATACTGGGAGTCAGTGAGCTGAGAGAGTAAAACAGAAATAGGATTCTGGAGCTCCATGGCTAGCCCCTGCGCGCCGCCGGGTCGCCCTCTCGTTTCCAAAGCAAAAGAAACCTGAGGCGTGGCTCCTTGGAGTGGCTAAATCTGGCGGCCTGGACTCCGAGCGCGCGATTTCAAGACCCGGAAGGAGGGGTGTTCCCGCTGACCCATCCCCTTCGCCCCCAACTCCGGCCGTCCCAGAAGAGTATCTGCGTGTACTGTACTAAAAATATTTTGGTGACAAAGTGTCAAATCCCTTTACATCATCCTATGGGACTCACTGCTCTCGGTCATTAAAAGCCAAGAACAGGCGCCCATCTTGTGCCTTAGAGATGAGCGCGCATCGTGCAGTGAAAGTTTCCTGTGTAAGGGGCGGGGGGGAGGGGCTCTGGGGATCACTTGTACTCCAGGAAAAAGAAGTGACTTTAATTTCATTAATGGTCTCCTGGATGCTGCTCCTACAAGTTTAATTCCTCATTAAATATTCATGCCGCTCAGGGCTCAGCGCGCTGCCTTCAGCGCCATACCCGTGGAACTGACACTAACCTGTTTCATATTTTATAACTGAATCACAGGGCTTTTTCAGGAGAAGTCAGCAAAGCAATGCCACCTACTCCTGCCCTCGTCAGAAGAACTGTCTGATTGATCGAACCAGTCGGAACCGCTGCCAGCACTGTCGGCTGCAGAAATGTCTCGCCGTGGGGATGTCTCGAGATGGTGAGCTTGCGCGGCCGGCCTGGCGCATGGCGTGGGGTTGTGACAGTGCCCCCTGCAGCAGGGAGCCCTGGAGCAGCTGCTACAGTGTGCCCCTGTCCCCGGCACGCTTCCCACAGCACTGCCCTTCCCCCCGCAAACCGCTAGAGGCAGCAGCGTGGCGGGCGGAAAAGGCCCCCAGGTTTCTGACGCTTCAGACACGACAGGTGGATGAAGGTTACTGTCCTCCACGGGCCTTGATACCTGCGCTTCCTACGTGCAGTTGCCCGCACAGGAAACGCGCCAGACAGTTGTCACTTGCCTGGCGCTACTAAGTTACTGGCAGGAGCGATGAGGTAGCTTCTGTGCTAAGTGGGTCTTTTGAATCACAGGCCAAAGTCAAATATTTGCCCGGACTGTGTGAAAATAGGGCCAATGCTCATGTCATTAAGGGGAGCTATTTTCAGGGAACAGAGACTGTCTACTGTTCCGCTAGAGACATTTTGAGATCCTCCTGGAAAACTATCTTAAGTATACTGAATAATCCAACACCAGATTTCCAGACGGTTATTCTTACACAGGCAAACTGGGCAGCAAATACAGCGAGTCTGTTTTAAGGACTTGTCCAAATATATCGGCTGCTGTCTTAAGAGATCCCTTTGAAGGAAAATGTCCCATGCAGGGGAGTTTCAGGCTGTGGGAAGCCCGGCTTCCCCTAATCAGATGTTCCTAGGGTCTGCAGGCCCGCAGAGGGACAAGTTCACTTCTGTTCCTACCTCGTCACCCCGTGCACCACGGTGAAAGCTGTTTCACCCAGAGAGTTAGTCACAGAACTCCCACTGTGTTCTCAGAAATTGTGGAGACACCCAGCTCTGCAGTTCACAGCGACAGAGTTCGGTGTACTCCTTAGGACCCTGTGAGTTACAATCACCAGGTCTCTTCTGAGCCTGCAAGTCATAGGCACAACTTGTGTGAGTGTTTTCTCGGGAACTGGCCCTTCCGTCTCACTTTCTGGATGATGCCTGTTGTTGACGTTAAAGTCACAGCGTAACTGTGGGGTCACAGCAGAGTAAGTTCAGCCTCTGCATATTAAACCCTTAGGTCCTAATCTTCTTCAGAAAATGAAGTCTCCTCAGTATACCTTCTGGAATTTTTGCATATAATAAATACTACAATGCAAGGCCCTGAGTCAGATTCCTGGTGCTAAAAAAGAAAGAAATAACACAAGCTGGGTATGGTGGCACACCCTTACCATCCCGGTTACTTGAGGCTGAGGCAGGAGGATGGCAACTTAGCAAGACCAATTTTCTTTTTTTTTTTTTTTTCTTTTGAGACAGGGTCTCGCTTTGTAGTTCAGGCTAGCTCTGAGCTCCCTATGTAGCCCAGGCAAGCCTCGAACTCAACAATCCTCCTGTCTCTGCCTCCCGAGTGCTGGGATGACAGGCGTGAGCCACCACACCCAGCACAAGACCAAATTTTTAATTTCACATTTAAAAATGAAATTTTTCAAAGGGCCAGGGCTGTAGCTCACTAGCAGTGTACTTGCCTACTATGTAGTGATCTTGGGTTCAATCCCCAGTACTACAAAAATAAGAAGAAAGAGTGGGGAGAGAGAGACGGACAGAGGGAATGGACAGCTGGAGGTATGGAAAGAATCTGGGGCCTCCTCAAGTCACGGTCCTGAAATCCAGAGCCCACAGCAGCGGTCGAAGCAGCTCCAGCTAACGTGGTTACCCAAGTGGTAACGAAGGACAGCTGACCCAGAGTCCCCCTTCACGTGCTTCCTGTGCAGAAGGGCGGCGCGGTCCCGCAGCGGCAGGAGGATCCCGAGGCCGGCGAGGGCAGCCCCTGTCCGTTCCTGTCTCTCCTGCCCTAGACCGGGGCAGCGAGGGGCCACAGTACGGGTGACCCTTGGAAATCAGGACTGACTTCAGCCACGCTCAGGAAGAGCGCATCTGCAGCGAGCCCGGCCGAGACGGATCGGAGGGGGAAGTGGGAGCAGGAAACCACAGGCCCACGCCCGTCAGCGAGTGTTTCAGGAGAAATTATCTGAGACTCTGAATCACTCGACAAGTGGCTGTGGCCGTCGGCCCTCTGTAAACACGGGGACCATCACAAGGAGGCGCGCAAGTCCTCCTGGCGGGGATCGTACTCACGATCCCTGTACTGGCCATCAGTGAGAACAGCGGAGACCGTCCCTTCACCTCGGCCCCGAGGATCCCCAGGTGCCTCCAGGGGCCACGAGCGCAGGAAGGGGCTTCTTGGGTCCGGGACAGGCGGAGGTGCCTTTCGCGAGTCACAGAGCCTGTCCGGGCTTCGGCCGGAAGCCCAGGCGGCGCTCTCTGACCAAGTGGGGCCGCAGCTGAGCCTCCAAGGGCAGAGAAGCAGGGGCAGGCGGAGGCTCACAGCTCTGCCTCAGTGGACGCAGGGCGTCTCTGCATCCCAGGCCGTGCTGAGCACGGGGAGCCTCTTAAGTCGCATCTCGGGTCCCCTCCCTGGGAGCCCACGGCCCCGCAGTGCCCCTCTGGGTTCTGCGTTGCCAGGGAGGGACGGAGCGTGGCAGGCAGGACGGCACAGGGAGCGTGACGCCGTGGCTTTTCTCTCGCAGCGGTGAAGTTCGGGCGGATGTCGAAGAAGCAGAGGGACAGCTTGTACGCGGAGGTGCAGAAGCACCGGCTGCAGCAGCAGCAGCGAGACCACCAGCAGCAGCCCGGGGAGGCCGAGCCGCTGACGCCCACCTACAGCATTTCGGCCAACGGGCTGACGGAGCTGCACGAGGACCTCAGCACCTACATGGATGGGCACACCCCCGAGGGCAGCAAGGCCGACTCGGCCGTCAGCAGCTTCTACCTGGACATCCAGCCCTCCCCGGACCAGTCGGGGCTGGACATCAACGGTATCAAGCCCGAGCCCATCTGTGACTACACACCAGCATCCGGCTTCTTTCCCTACTGTTCCTTCACCAACGGAGAGACCTCCCCGACCGTGTCCATGGCGGAGCTAGGTAAGGGCATGCACACTTCCGCTGCAGGCTGCCACCCCCAAAGCCATCAGGTTGCTAAGGCACCGCGATGCACCTTGAGCGCCAGCCACGTAGGGCTGCAGCTGCCCTTAGCCGCTAAGGATGTGGACCAGGCCTCTGCACGGTGCCATTCCCCAGCGGTTTCTAATCTCGAGCCAGGGACTCACTAAGATGCCCAGCCTGAGCCTGTCTCTGCCTCCGCCTCCCGGAGGACTGGGCTCACAGGTGTGCACCCCCAGCCCAGCTCACCCCCTCCTTCAGCAAGCCCGTTTCCCCCAGTGTATCCCGGAAGTACTCCCCCTCTCAGCACCGGAAGTGAGACGGATGAACGGAGGCAGCCTTCCCCGCTGCAGACAACAGCATGCTCTCCTGGCCAAGGAGACCCCGGGTGTCACTTTTTTTCCTTATACTCTGGGTACCACTTTTTATCTGAGGCCACAGCCCCTCAGAATTAAAAGATATTTTGAACTGACTGTTGAACGGAGGACAGTTTTAATACATGTGTAGAGCGTGTAATAAGTATCGATCTTTAGCATACGTATCACCACACACAGTTCTCACTTCTTTGTTGAGAGATTTATTCAAAATTCTGGAGGGGTTTGTTTGTTTTTTGAGACGGGGTCTCACTGTTGGTTCAGGCTGGCCCTGAGCTCACTATGTAGCCCAGGCAAGCCTGGAACTCAGCAATCCTCCTGTCTCTGCCTCCCAAGTGCTGGGACTACAGGCATGAGCCACCACGCCCAGCCCCTACATGACTGTTAACCAGACACCCACTGTATAACTGAACATCTTTTAGCTCTCTTCACCCTAACTCTGAACCGTTACCCACTTTCCTGCCCCCCAAATTTGGACACCTGCACTGAAAAGCTCAGATTTTCAGCTCTTTGTGAGGGGTGGAGATCAAATGACACCAGGCCAATATTTACAAATGTCAGCAACCAACCAGTACCAGTGGGGGTAGCGCCCCCCTGATGGCCACCCCACTAGTCCCGTTTCTGTCATTTGCCTGGCCACAGGAAGCGTCTTGGCTTTGCAACCTTGATACATGTTATAAATATTAAAGGGCAGCTATTCTTTGTTTGTGAAAATGCTTTCAAGATAAACACTGATGAATATTTTTTTGAGACGGGGTCTTGCTTTGTAGATCAGGCCGGCCCTGAACTCACTAGGGAGCCCAGTCTAGCCCTGAACTTGCGACAGTCCTCCTGCTTCAGCCTCCCCAGTGCTGGGATCACAGATGTGTGCCACCATGTCCAACATATCGATGACTATTGGTAACAGGAGTGACAGATTTCATAGAAGGGTCATTACATCAAGTAAAGCTTCTAATTTCTGTCATTCCTTGTTGCTGGGATATGACTGCTTCTTGGGGATGTGACCTAGAAACGTTAACACAGACAGTAGAAAACTTCCCGCTCGGAGGAGGAAGATATGTTAACATCCTCTGCTATATTTAATTGATTTTTAACATGGCGCTATTATTAGAAAAACTTTGATGAGGACCTCTGCAGTGGGAGAGTTTGATGCACTCTTCCTGGTGACCCCTCACACAAGGTCAGAACCCTTTGGGATATTTCAATTCGCGGCAGTGGAGGAGACTAAGTTAATACGCAGAGAGAATGAAGACCTCAGATGGAAAGAACCAGCAGGTTCTGACTTGAGCACAGAAATCCTCAGTTCACAGAAATAATGGCTGTGTTCTTCAGATGGTTTCTCCACCTCTGTATCCCATAAAACATCTTTTAAGTGAAAATTTATATTTCCAGTAAAATCTTTCTCCAAATAGAACAAATTGAATGTTCTTTACAGTTTCTACACAAGCATCTCTTTATGGGTCTAAATTTAAATCCTCAAGCGCAGAGACATTCTGAGCCCGGTCTTTAACCACCGAACAGCATTAAAGGTGTATCGCAGCTCTTTTGATTAACAGAGAAACCTCTGAACTGGAAGCCAAGCTGAGCAGAGGTAGGTTTGATTTTTTTTTTTTTTCTTGAACTAGAACAAAACCGTCCGTTTTTTTGTCATGAAATCTTGGTCGACTACGCCTTAAGCAGCACTGTAATGAAAGTAAAATTTTCAGAAATGAATAAGGATTTGATTGAAAGGTGGCAGGATCCCATGGAAAGTGACCTGGCTCGTTCAGGCTCGCGTCCCCGGACCATAAACACTAGTGCATCTGTCCTGTTTGCCTGTCGGAGGTTCGGTCCTGAGATCCACCCTTTGGGCTGAGCCAGCGTGCTGCCTTTGAACTTGGCGCTTTGGGTAGAACTGCACTAATCCCTGACGGGGGCCAGAGATGTCTCTGTGCCTTCCCCCGAGTCTTCAGACAGTTCCTCTTCCACAGTAGGCATCTCCGTGTAGCCCAGGGCCCTCGGCCCTCAGGCTTTATGCTCTTTTAAATTAGGTATTTTTCAAATGCACTGGAGCATTTTCCACAGTGCATCAACTCATAACTAAGGGTAACCCCGAACTCAAAACTAGACTGGAAGGAGCTGAGGATTTAGTTCAGTTGTTCTGCCGTCTGCCTGAAAAACTCAAGGTCCCCAGTTTGATCTCCAGTACCACATACCACAATGCCGGGCGTGGTGGCTCACGCCTGTCATCCCAGCACTCGGGAGACAGAGGCTGGAGGATTGCCAAGTTCGAGGCTTGCCTGGGCTACATAGTGAGCTCAGAGCCAGCTTGAACTACAAAGCGAGACCCTGTCTCAAAAAAACAAAAACAAACACAACAAAAAAAAAAACACTAGACCAGAAGGAAGCAGACCACAGTGGCACACAAGTGAGACTCTGATTCAAAATAAAAGAAAAATAACACTAAACAAGAAAACCACAATTTTTCAAAAAAGCACAAAATTGTTTTTTAAGTTTCTGTATCACTCATGTGTGCAGAACATTTCAGAGGTCCGAAGGTGACATGAAAGAGACCCACGATGCCTGCACCCCCTGAGAGAGCCCTAAAACCCCTTGGTGCTTCGCTGCAGCTGAAAGCCTTCCCTTCAGACTCTCAGCTTCCGACCGTAAACAAATCAGACTGCAAACAACTCGAACCCACCACACAGTAGGAGCGTGTGAACGAACACAGCCCACATCCAGTCCTGTTGTCCAGTAACAGTATTCTCAGCCTTTCCCTTTCGGTGGATCGTGTCTCCATCCAGGGGTAGGACATTTTGCCATTCAAGCGCAATCACAACCTGAATTACACATGCCAATGAACAACCTACATTCTGTTTTTTTTAAAATGCTCATCGTGTCTGACACTGTAACTGTTAACTAATGCTGATGTACCGAGAAAGGAGACGAGAAGTCGGCCTGCAGAATCGGGTCCTGCTCTTGCTGTAGGGTGTGCAGCCCTGGGAAAGGTGCGTCCCCTGTACCTGCAGCCACCCCGCCCATGGAACAAAAAGCCTCAACACCGGCACAGGAGCCAGGCTGTGTCTAAATCCTCCCTGTGTCACCTACTAGTCGTGGTGCCCCAGGGATGTCACTTGACTTCACTGTGCTTCAGTGCCTCGTGTGGAAAACAGAGACAGTACTAGACCCATTCTCCTGGAGTTGTGAGGGTAAAGTGAGGCAGGGAGGCTAAGGTACACATATTTTCATATATTCATAATACATGCAAAATAGTTTGGTGGCACACGGTCACTTCTACATAAGTATTAATTGTCACCAGTTGTTGATGTCATCGAAATGAGCAGAGTTTAGGGCAGATAATGTCAAGTTCCTTTCCACAGTGAACACCTGGAACTCACCAGGATTTTCGCTCTGATGGGCCCAGATGGTGACTGCACTGATGAAGCAGTCATGGTTGACCAAGGCAAGGCTTGCCCCCTACGCACACTTCCGGGGAATGGATGGCACTGTTCTCCACCGTTTCTAGAAGAGCCACACGCACTTCTTAACTTTTATTCACCCTGGCCTTATTCTCCTTCGAGGGAGGTTTAAAAATTGCAAAAATGTCTAAAATCAAATCTATTTTGAATAGGAAATCAAAGGCGATGAGCAGTTGGTACGAACGCAACCACTGCCCTCTACTGGTACATCCTATGCATTGCACTCTCCGTTGTCTCGCTTCTTATTGGCTGGTCTAAAAGCTAGCTGTAAGGAGGAAGGAATAGAGATCAGTTTTTCCCCCTAACTGCTGGGGATTGAACCCAGGGCCTTGCACTTCCCACGAAATCGCTCCGCTACTGAGGTGCAACCCCAGCCCTGGTAACACTTTTTAAGCTTAGTGAAACGCGATGCTGCGTTGGGTAGAAAAACAGCACACCAGAAGTGAACAGTCAGCTTCCCTGTCTTTAGACCTTCAAATTGGGTTTTCATTCCAGAAACTTACGTAGTGAAAGCCCTTTCTACCGGGATGAGTTCAATGCCTCGGTTTTCTGGCTTCTGGCCCCGTCACCCTTGTCTTCACTCTTTATAAGCGTTCTGAGACACAAGACTGACTGGCTTCTTCCTCTTTGGGTTTCTCTCTCAGCTTTACATTTCTTCCTTTGTTTATGTTTTATTTTTTATCCCATCTCTTCATGCTGTTTCAGCGTCTGTGTGTTGCCAAATAGGGCCGTTAAGATTTATTATGTTTCTGTGTCTCCAAGGAGACTCTAGTTTCAAACTCCATTTAGGTGAACCTGCTCTGTTTTCATACAAACAAGTCTCCTTCTGTTTGAGGAAAGCAGTAACAAATTTACAGACAGACACGCTTGTGAGTGTCGCCAAGATTCCATTCAGCCCCACTGCCTATTGTATGTCCAGGACCCTCTGGGAACTGGTCATTTTGGGGTATGATTTCTGGTTTACAGATGTGCCTTAGGTCTTTCCAGTGTGTGCACGTGTGCCTCCGTGTGTTTGATACTAGAGACTGAACCCAGAAACCACTAAGATTTATCCCCAGCCTTTTCTAGATTGTTTCTGTAAATTCTGAAACAAAGTCTCACTAGGATGGCCTTGAACTTGGGTTCTCCTGCCTCACGATCCTGAGTAACACTGCTTTCCTTCATCCTTCTCTCCTTACATACCAGTTATTACCAGCCCGCTGCTCCCTCGTCCTCCAGCAGCCCTATGGGTCCTTCTGCCCAGCCTTTCTGGGCTTCCACCTATTGAGCACATAACTTCCTGTCCTCTTTCTCCAGGTGTAATTTTCCATATGGCAGCACTTCCTGCAGAATCCTGCTGATTCCTTTTTTACACCAGGTCCATATTCAATCCTCACGCTCAGAAGCCAGGCTTTCCCCTGTATTTCCACTTTGACATTGTCATCCGTCACAACTACCTGCCCCCAAGAAATGCTGGATTCATTCCTTCATCTACCATCCCTGTGTGGAGCTGGCACACCTTCCAACACTCCTGACCCCACTGCCAGTCCTACCCACTCTTCAGGGACCTGTCTGCCAAGAAACATCTTCCAGGTCCACTGAGTCAACACTGATCTCAGTACTGTCCATTTTGTGTAAATCTCCTGATAGAATTCAACTTCCTACTTTACTGCCTTATATCTTAAATATGCCTTTTCAGTTGTCTACCCGTCCATAGGTGATAAATTCCCAGAAAATTTCTCTGGAATCTTTTATCATCAAACCTCACACTCTCAAGTATAATAACTATGCATGCTCTATAACCCTCCCAAAGGCTCAACTATTTAGTGTCCACAGTTACCCTATGACGTAAGTACTGTTGTCTTCATTTTACAAATGAAGAAACCAAAGCAAAGAAAGGTTAAATAACGTACCTGGGATTACACAACCAATAAATCACAGAAGTCGGTAAAGAGTCGCACAGACTAGGTGCAGAGTCTTTCTCTTCAGTACACTATGCCTGGTCATATGTTAGGTCCTTACCAATGGCCGGCACTGTTTGTAGGCAAGACACAAGAAAGGCATAGTTGTCCTCGTAAAGGAGTATCATTTTCTAGTTTTTCACAAGCTTTTCAGGCTAGCATGAAACATGTTAAGAAGATGTCAGTCACTCCCCTTCACTGCCAAGGTCAGTATTCATTCATTCACGGACATACATGAGAGGCACAGAACAAGGTCAAGGTCGCCAGGGTCTCTGAAGTCACCAGGCCTCATCAGGAAATGATGGCTTCGCAAGGTCCCTGTCCTCCATCCTCACGTTCCCCGATACGGAACGGTTTCCCATGGCTTGTGTCCGTGTGTGGAGACCCTCGGAACTGGCACGGCACCCTGCTTTACCCTTGCTGCCCTCTAACGTGAACGTTAAGTGGAGGGGTCGCTGAGTATCTAAAGAAGAATGTGCCTTTTCATGCATGCGACCTCCTGTCTTCCCTCTTAGAACACCTTGCACAGAACATATCCAAGTCACACCTGGAAACCTGCCAGTACTTGAGAGAAGAGCTCCAGCAGATCACGTGGCAGACCTTTCTACAGGAAGAGATTGAGAACTATCAAAACAAGGTACGAGCCGGAGGGGCTGGCTCGGGACAGGGTACCCCGGGGAGGCACTGGTGGAGGAGATGTACTCACGAGCACCAAGGGACCAAGGTAGACACCGGATCTCTGGTTTGAGACCTTCTTCCAGAGCTGACTGTGTGCCTGAGGCTTTGCCATCTCAGTGAGATGTGGGCAGCCAGCATGCAGAATTCCCGTGATAACATATTACCTTGCTTTTTTTTTTTTTTTTTGAGACAGGGTCTCGCTTTGCAGTTCAGGCTGGCCCTGAGCTCACTATGGAGCCCAGGCAAGCCTGGAACTCAGCAATCCTCCTGCCTCTGCCTTCCGAGTGCTGGGATGACAGGCGTGAGCCACCACACCCGGCACCATATTACCTTGTTTTATAAAGACATACGTATCTCCTTCAGTTTGTCAGTAAGGGAATAGATCAAGCAGCTTCCAGAAACCTAAATAGAGATCTGTGCTAATATCACACTAGAACATCCGAGGAAGATGAT
>PVIC010036804.1:0-18389 GCA_004025085.1 Thryonomys swinderianus
GCCCGGCCCCTGTATAGGTCTTATTTGGGGGGGCAAGAGTTTGGATTCACCTTTTTACAACTTTGCACGCCTATGCCTTTGGTCTGGAATGACATTGCCTTCCTTATCACATGAAATAATAAATCGGCACTTGTATGTTCCATAATTTCAAATACTTGCCTTACTTGTTCTTTTCTAATAAATACAATTTCTTGAAAACTTCAGATTCATCAACATCTAAAAAGAATTTCTTTCTATAGGAATCATTCAGTTGTGTGACCCTCCATTAGGCTCAAAATTCAGAGCAATCGGTAGATATAATATTGCAAGCACGAGGGAAGAACCTTTTTTACACAACGTAAAAATGATGTATTATGACAAACCTATTTTAAGATACAAAATCTAAGTATAAGCAATTATATATTTTGTAGCTCACCTAGTTCTTTTACCACCTTTTTCTTTACATTGTAAGTCCCACATAGGAAGTGAATTTTTTAATATTATCGTTATTGTTTTACAACCTAAAATGCACCTTCTCAAAATATAATAGATCACTAACAGTGAAGTTAAATGTATTTGAGAGACACAGCATATTAGGTCATTGAAGACTTCCAGAAGTGGAGGGAAGAGTAATTTTTTTCCTCCCAAAGGACACTTCAGGTTAGAAGGATTTTGACACTACCGAGAAGATGAATGCTACTAGATTCTGGGTGAGGTGCTTGGAGTGTAAAATAAATGGATGTGCGGGAAGCATTAACAAGGCTCTAGAGATTTTATAAATAGAAAGATGTTGACCTGGTTCATGAAGTGGACAAAATCTATTGGAGAGAGGTATGTAAGGGCGACAATAATGAGTTGTGAAGAGAATTTTTACTAGGCGTTACAAGTGAAAGCATGTTGGTGTTGTTGCTAAGGAAAAATGTGCAAGCCTTATGATGAAATAAATAGAAAACTAAATCAGAGGCTCATAGGAATCAAGTTTCAATTAGGTCTGCATCTCTTCTTAGTTCTGTGACCTTTATGTCCTGGCTGAACTTCTCTGAATTTCAGACTCTTCTTGAATAAAACAGGTAATACAATATCTGCAATCTCAAAATTGTTGTTCAGATTAAATGCTATGTAAGAGACAAACTTATAACTTCAAGTGCTTAGTGATGATGCCATTACATATATGCACAATAAGAAAGTATATTGTAAAATAAAAATTATATATACAATTATTGATTGTAATTATATAAGTATATAAACATAATTAGATACATATTTAATATTGTTATAAAATCAAGTTAATAGCATGACTAGAAGTATATAGTGATTGGAGTAACCCATTGCTAACTCTGAAAAGAGGATTCATTAAATTGCAAATACATCTTATTTTTTTCCCACATAGTTAGGACAGTACTATAGTTAACTAAAATGTAAAGTAATCTAAAATAGCTAGAATGCTAAAAGTCTACAAGGATATATGAGAACTTCATCAGCTATGGAAGAAAGAAAAGTACCCAGTATTATAATCAATAAAAAGTACTTTATAAATCGTATTCTATAATATTTAGCAAAATGGGAAACTATATTCCACATTTTTAACATGATCACAAAATCTATGAAACATTTTATTTACATCACATTTAAAATTTTCATAACATATCAGTCATAAAGAGCAAATGTAAAACATCTTACTTTTTACTACTTTGTGCTTTAGTTGTCTTAATAGTATTTGTCAGTTACTCTTGGTGTCTAAATGAAAACAGTCTTTATACTGATCTCAAAGTGATTATTAAACCAACTATATTCTGATAACATCTTTTCATATTTGAGTGCCTGCTTATGCCCTGTAAATTACATTTTTCTTTAATTTTCATATATAATATTAATATGTGTAATTTAGTTTCTCAAATTTTTATTAGCATGTGCCTACAATATATAATTAAAACATTAAGGAATTTTTTCATATTCATGTTGTATCTTTATGCTTTTTTCTTTTGCTCCTTTCCCTTTCTTCCAGTTTCTACCCAACTTCATGTCCCTTTTAAAAGAAAATAAAATCAGAGTATATTTGTTATAAACCAAGTTGTATAATGTTTCAGGACTTCTGAAAATCTTTATTTCAGTTTTAATCACCCTTAACATGGTAAATCTCAGTTTATGTCTGATACATTTAACTAGAAAGGACAACCGAACAAGAAAAAGCCATTACATTTCTGTGGGTGAGCACACACTGATTTCATTCCATAGGTTGTTTAATGGGTGGTTTATTAATATCTGAGTATGTTTTATCTGAAACTTACTGATAGGAGGGAAGAGAATAAAAGTGTCCATCAATATTTCCTCAAAATTGGACAAAAGGAAGAGATTCACTTTCTAAAAGCATACATTAGAAATCAGTACAATAAAAATGTATAAATAAAAAACAAAGTTTCCATACAATAGACACCTCTCATGTCTCATGACATTTGTGTGAAGTCATGAGATTTTTTTCTCTATGTTGTCTATAATCATTCTCTTATTCATAAAAAAAATGTGTCGATCTATGACACTAAGCCTGTAGAAGATCCATGGTCATAAACAGAATCAAGCATCTGGAGTGACAAGGTGCTGTGTCATGTCGTGTTTCTATCTCTAAGGCAGTGTGCACAGAGTCAAGCAGCACAGATTAGTGACAGATGGCCTGGAATTTTTCAGTTTATGCATCTATCATAACCTGGTAAAAAATGGGATTCAGTAATTTTGAAGAATGTAGAAATGATGTACAAACTCTATTCTGTTTCTATGGGCTGACAATGAACTATGCAAAAAAAAAAAAAAAAAGTAAACGCTACCATTCACAAAAACACCAAAAAAAAAAAATGATAAATTTACTTAAAAAGCTGAATATTCTCTACACTAAAATAAGACCAACATAAGATGAACAAGAACATTTACCAACATGAGCGAATCTGGGAACTTCATGTTAAGCAAAATAAGCTACACCCTATAGAACAAAAACACACCACACACTCATATTCAAAATCTAAAATGCTACTTTTAGATTTCTTTTATAGAAAAATAAAATAATGGTTCCCAAAAGATCAGGCACTGTAAGTTGTTGGGAGGAAATGGGAAGATTTTGACCAAAGGATAGTTATAGATAGGAAAAAAAAATAGTTCAGTAAAGCTATTTTATCACATAGTAACTATATTTAATGATCAGGGTCAAAATCCTCCAAATGAAAGTAGAGTGGATATTAAACATTGCTGTTTTATCAATATGAAAGATAATATATGTATTAATAAGTTAGATTTCATCATTCTACAATGGACAAATATTTTTAAATATATGCTACAAATAATAATAGAATTTTATATGTTGATTTTTTAAAAAATAAATTTTGAAAAATTAGATAACAGAAAAATTTAAAAATGAAACAGGAAAACTCTTTAGAATTTTATGACCTATGTGAATCTAATCAATTATAATTGGTAAGGACTAACTATTCTCATAAACTGAATTTTGTGTAATAAAATAAAGTCGGGAAAATGTCCTCTGATGAGTGAGGAGAGGATTAGGAGTAAGTAGACTAAAAATATGAGTTAGTTTTGTTCTGATAGAATATCTTACATAGAAATTAAAGAAGCTTGGTTTCAATGAAACCTTCCCAATGAATGTGCATTTTTTCTATAATGTGGATTGAGAGCTAAGTAAAGGTTCCATACAGTAAATCATGAACACACCAGAAGGGGTTTATTCCACAGCTGGGACCCCCAAATCTGAGTCTCTATATACTGTTTATCAGAGATACAATTTCTTTTATATTTTTCCTTTATTTTTTATCCTGCTTCATCCAATTCTGCCCCCTAGCACAGCAAACATTAACGTCTTACAGATGTGATTAGAATTTTTACAAACATGCCAGATTTGAATCACTAAGTATACAAGTTTTGAATGCTATATTTTCATGACATCGAGGACAGAAATTTGTATCAGATAATTGCTAATGTGGGAATTTACAAGACAGTCATTTTAAAAGAAACATCTCCTTTGAATTAAACCATTAAAATTTAAGTTCTATTGACATAATTTCTTTAGATATGTTTTATTCTTCAACATTCTGTTTCAGAATTTCAAGGAAATTTAATGTTAACCCAGTCAGATATGTAATATCAGATTTCAAATGGTTAAATAACAGCTTTTGTAACCCCAGGATTAAGTATGAAAATGAAAATGATATGTCTGTTATAAACTTTATCCAGGCTGATAAAGGAAAAAAAAACATGAAATTGAAGTTTTGTGGTTCTAAATTTCTAGAATATTTCAGAAATTTAAAATTCAACCCTAAGGCAATCAGGTGTGATGATGTGCTATAGACATACTTCTCTAGTTTCTAGACTTTTATCCACTGATTCTCCTTTGAGTTCTGTCACTTCCTGAGGACTTGTGGAAAAGATTTCTGTGGCTGTTATTCACAAAGCCTTTCAGGAACTTAGCGTTAAGTTCAAAGAGTTATATTAAAGGACAGAAAAAGAAGAATGGATTGTTAGAATTTAGAGTTAAAAGGAAAGGGCTATTATCAGCGTTGAGTGTGGTCAGAAAGGTGCACTCATGAAGTTTTCTAAGAAGCTGATTTACTCCCTTAATGTTCCCAAATTTGCTGGCTTTCCTTCTGACAACCACAGACCATGTATACTTTTCACTAATGATCTATCTCACTCACATATGTCATATTGTTCCTTTTGTATATTTTTCATTTCATGTTGTGAGAAATTTATATTTAGATTAAAAACATAGGAAAATCACAGATGAATTATTTTCAACCACAGTTTCATGCTAGTCTCATTTATATCATGCTATGATATTATGACTCTCTGAAGCCCTAATAATATTACTTTAGATGCATGTAGTTCATTGGTGAGAGGATGGTTTAGACTACTGTTATTGACTGCCATTGAGATTTTATATTTGATCGTAATGGGAAAAAAAAGAAACAAAGCTTATGTATTTAGGAAAAAGCTTATGTATATGGGGGATATATATATATATATATATATATACACACACATATATTTATGTGGGAAACATGTATATGCTCATTTATATAGGGGAATATGGGAAAAATAAGAATTGAGATATGTTAAGTACAGGTACAAATTGGCAATGAGGAATGTGACCAGAAAATACTCCTGAAATGTACAAATAGAAGGAAATTAAAAAAGACTTGTATAGCAATAAAAAGAACTATTTTCAATATTATAGTAACTCTAATGGATACATTTTTAAAACATGTATATTAAGCTTTACTTAGTTTCTATTACTAAATTATTGAATTCATAAAATGTATGTTGTCAATATTGCTCAAACAATTTTTCAAAACATGATTTTGATCTTGAAAAAATATAGAATGACCTATCTTATGAGGAATCATTAATGTACAATGAATTGCTTACAATGAAACTTTTTTTTTTTGAGACAGGGTCTTGCTTTGTAGTTCAGGCTGACTCTGAGCTCACTATGCAGCCCAGGCAAGCCTCAAACTCAGCAATCCTCCAGTCTCTGCCTCCCGAGTGCTGGGATTACAGGCATGAGCCACCACGCCCTGCAGATTGAAACATTTTATGAGAAAAGTATCTCTAGGTGAATTCAGTATTAGGTCTCCATCATACTGACACAAGCTAAAGTGATTAGGATGTCATTAAGTGGTATAAACTTCTCTGTAGATAAAAATAGCATATTTCTCTAAAATGAGGCAATTAAATTACAAAGTGTATATTGAGTTTGTTTGAAGTTTATTATGTTATTATGCTGTACAAAAACATGTCCAGAGCATATTCAAGTACACCAGTGCCATATTTGAGAAATTACCAAGCATTTCTTCTGGTAAAGTTTTAAAAAATAAAAATGTTCCCCTTTACTCTGATCTTGGATGAGAATACACACACACACACACACACACACACACACACACACACACACATTTATTTATTTATTTATTTATTTATTTATTTATTTATTTATTTATTTATTTGAGGCAGGGTCTCGCTTTGTATACAATGTAGCTCAGGCAAAACTTGAACTCATAGCAATCTTCCTGCTTCTGCCTCCCATGTTTACCAGGATCAAACTTAGGATCTTGCGCTTGCTAGGTAGGCGTGTGTGCTTTCTAGGTAGATGCTGGAACCACTGAGCTAAATTTCTGGCCCAAGAACATAGTTTATAAGATGACCCATACATGCACAGAAAACAAGTGGTAATAACTATTGAGGTTATTTAATAAAATCCAGTGTTATCATTATTTTAATTTGATTTAATACAGGTATTCTTAATTAGTGTGTGTGTGTGTGTGTGTGTGTGTGTGTTTCTTCTTTACCAAATCTCCAGTTGAACATTTGGCCTAATTCCAAGTCCTAGCTATTAAAAACTGTCCTGCTATAAACATGTGCACATATGTCACTGTGGTATGATGCATTGAGTTCTTTTGAATATATCCAGCAGGGAAAGAGTAAGGCACTCTAATTGGACCTCCAGTGCTCGTATTTTGAGGAATCTGCACATTAATTTCCATAGTGGTTGCACTCGTCCACATTCTTACCAATAATCAGGGTAGACCTACAAGAGCAAAACCACTTTTAGATAACAAAGATATGGCAGTAAGAATCACAATCCCTAACTTGAAACTACAGTACCGATCCACTGTGATGGAAATAAAATGGTGTTGGCAAAGAAACAGACCCATGCTTGAATGGAACAGGCTAGAAGATGCAGAAACAACTCCGGACATGCCAATGCACCTCATCCTTGACAAAGAAGTCAAATATAGTCAATGAAAAAAAACATAATTTCTTTAATAAATGGTGCTGGTAAAACTGGATTACAATCTGCAAAGATTAAACCTAGATTTATGTTTCACCATGTTCTAAATAAACTGATATCAAGGTGGATTAAATATGTAAATAGTGAAACAGAAATGCTAAACTTCAGACAAGTAGGTTAGGTAGATCTCTCGGAGTCATTAGCTTAGGTAAAGACTTGATGAACAAAATTTCATCATCACAGGAGCTAGCAGAAGGAATCAACAACTGGGATCTCACCTTATTAAGAAATTTCTGCACAGCAAGAGAAAGCACCAGAAGAGTGAAAAGACAACCTACAATGTTAAAAAAAAATACCAACTGCTCCTCAGACATAAGTCTATGCTCTAGGATATATAAAAAAATTAAAAAACAGACCCACCATTTTAAAGATCCAATTAAAAAGTAAGCATCTGAAATGAACAGACTTCTTTTTTTTTCAGTGAAGAAGTAAAGGCAGCTAAGAAGCATGAAGCAATGCTTAATATCACTGGTCATTCAAGAGATGAAGATGGAAACAGCACTGAGATTCCATCTCACTTCAGAAAGAATAGCTGCTATTAGAAATAAATTAATAACAAATGCTAGTGGGGCTGCAGGGATGAAAGAATCTTTTTTAAGTTCATCTTTCTTAAGTAAGCAATGAAAAAATTCTAAAATACCAAGCAGCATTTGAAGAATAAAGATACAGCAAAATTATTCTAAATAAAAGTGAAGAATGATAAACTCCCATGATCATATATGTATAGTCACAAACGTGGTGAAATGATATGAACTACAGAGTTTGATCAATTATCATCAATATTTAACCTGGATCACATTTATCATGCCTTCAGATAATGGCTAATGATGTTAAGAGAATTGCATGAGTTGTAAATATTTAAAATTTGCTGCTAGTTGTGGAGGGGTATTAACCAAAGGTATGTATAAGGTATGTTTTCAGAGATAAGGTACTTTTGGGACTGCAAATCCCAAACCTCCTGAAATGTATGGTTAGTGATTCAAAGTTACTCTACAATTTCCCAAATCCAAATAAGATCAAACACACTGTTTTAAGGAAAATAAATTCAGACCCTTGTCCCCCTTTTCTCCAATCTGTTACTTACATGGGACTTAAGGTCAGTCATGACGCAGACTAACCTGTTGTCCTGTCATTGGCTTGTCCTTCCCTCTCCTTCACATAAATTCTTTTACAGTGTCCTCTTTGTGTTCTTGCTTTTGTTCTCTCAATAAAAATCCACAGAGGCTTCAGACCAGGATTGGTTTTTCCTAAGGCATCCCCTCCTGGCCTGGAAGTTAAATTGTACATGGACTCTGAGTGATTATTTCTCATCTTCTGTTGTGGGTCATGGTCTTGAACTGCAATTAAAAAAAAACATTCTAAATAGGAAAGCAACATAAGTATTTTTTGCAATCATTTAAGCAATGTGCTAGTTTTTTTAAAATATAAACTAAGTGTATATTATGCAATATTTTTTCATACTAAGCTTTGGATTGGGCTGTGATAATCATACATTGGGAGGCGTTCTTATGGGATTAGTTATTTCAACTAAATAAAATCCATTTCATATTCTTTGTCATTTAAACATCATCTAATTACTCAGATATATTCTATGCCAGGGAAAGAGGTATATTTATTTTTCAACATATATACTTTTTGAAGATATGTAGGAAACTTCTTCATAATTAAAAGAATCAAGAGTTTTAATGAAATCATACAGCATAGAAGATTTGGTGTACAAGTTTCAATGATATCTGCAAATCAAGCCATAATTTTTAAGCCCCTTCTGCATCAGGATCAAAGTGCATGAGAAAACTAACTTTGGTGAGTCACTGGTGAAACATATAATGCATGAAATATAAATTATAAAAATGCATTACTTTTTCAAAAATCAATGTTGTAAAGTCAGTCATGCAATTACTGAGTGGAAAAACATTTTATTGAATGTTTATATCATGGCAAGATATACAATGAACATTCCACAAAAAATACTGCATTATTAACAAACAATTGTACTATAAAAGCTGAAACTAAGTTCATGGTGTATAGAGGACATCATTTTTTGTCGTTTTTTTCCCTGCAAATTGAAATCAAATTGAAATCTGGTTGATGACAAGCAGAGTCCCAAGTAGGCATCAAGCCAGTGACTTGTGATATGTTCCAGAGTTGTGATTCCCAGGCTACATACTTAGGAAATCTCATTAACTCTCTGAAGTGTTTATGTTCTGCAGTTTTCTTTTGTTCTTTTAGTGCTTGTTTGCTGTACGTGAAATTTACACTAATCTTCAGAATTGAGTTCATACACATAACAGTTTCTTTTAAAAAATCTTCTCACCCAACTTCACTCTGTCTTTTTGCTATTTTCATTCTTCTTTCCAGTTTAATTCTTAACTCATTTTTACGACATATATTATTTATAGTAATGGAGGTCTTTAGGTTCCAATGCATAGTATATCCTATTTATCATCTATGTATGTATGCATGTATGTATGTATGTATGTATCTATGTGTCTATCTATCTATCGATCATCTATCTATCCATTTATTTATTTGTTTGTTTGTTTATTTACTACTTTCTGGTGCTGTAACTCTAACTCAGGACCTTGTGCTTGCCAAGCAGGCACTGAGTCACTTAGCTAAATCCTTTGACTTTTACCATATCTTAACTATACTTATATTTCCATCTTCTCATCCTCTGCGCTCACCCTCAGTATACTGGGCAGTATCCTATTTGCAAGAAATCTTACTCCATATTTCTTTCTATACACCCCGTATTATGTTATTTTTGCTTCGCTGAACTAAACCGTGAGATAACACATTGTGTTTAAGCTTCTCTGATTTATTTCACTTAATATTATATTTTCTAGATTTGTCTATTTTCTAGAAAATGGTACAATTTATAGCCATACACTTTTCCATGATACACATTTTCTTTGTTTAATCATCTGTTGATGAGTATACCATGTGGTTTCAGCATTTAGTTTATGAATCATGCTGCTATAAAATTTGTATACCTGTTTTTCTGTAGTGTGATCACTTTGTTGTTTGGGAACAAGATCTAGAAAGTGAATAGCTGAGTCCTATTGAATTTCTAGTTTTAGTTCTTTGAGAAATTTGCATACTCATTTCCATAGTAGTTGTACTATTTTACATTCTCACCAGCAGTTAGAAAAGTTCTTTTTCACTGCACTGTGGTATGCGGTATATTGATGGCTGGTGGGCATGAGTCTCCACGCCCAGCATTGTATGTAGTAACCGGGGATCGAACTCAGGACCTTGCGCTTGCGAGGCAGGTGCTGGAAGCACTGAGCTAACCCTCCAGCCCAGATTACATTTTTAAAATAATATCTTTATTTCCCTCCTTTATTGAGTGTATTTGTATATTTTAGATATGTATTATGTTCACATTTAACATTGAGAATTTGTACCTGTAGATAATGTATCTTGATTCTAATTTTTTTCCATTCCTCTGTTCCCACTACAACTACCAAACCCCTTATACATGTAAGCTTAGTTTCCATTTTTTTTGTTTTTACCATCAAATATTTTATTTTCCCTTCTTTGCTTTAACCCACACCGCTTTCCCTTTCCCTTTTTAACATTTTCTCCCTCTCACAATACCAATCATACAATTTGGACATCATTTACACCTTCAGTTTCTCATACTATAGAAATGATATGGTATTTAAGCATATGTGTCCTATTTATTTCATTTATGAGTATGGCCTCAATGTATATCTATTGAAGTATAAATGATTCTAATTTATCATTCTTCCTGGCTGAGTAATACTCTGTTTTATAAAATTAAAAAAAAATCTTCTTTAACCAGTGTCCAGTTGATGGGCATTTGGTCTGTTGGAAAGATTTAACTATTACAAACTGTGATGGTATAAACATGGGTGTACATATATCACTGTGGTATTTTTCTTTTATTTTTTATTTATTTTTGGGACTTTTTAAGTGTACATTATGATCACATTTCTTATTCAGAATTTTTACCTGTACCTGATGTGTTTTATTCTGTATTCCATTTCCCTGACTTCCTTTTAACTCTTTCATGCCCATCTATCTAAGCTTTTTTTCCATCTTTTTTGTCCCTTTTACCATCTAGCTATTTTTCTCTCCTTTCCTCCCTCCTCAGTTGCCCTTCCTTTGAATACTTTCTTCCTTTACTTTCATATTAGTGAGATGCAGTACATTGCTTAACACTCACTACGAAAAGGAAGAGTGATTTTCTTTGGTTCAGTTTCATTCCATGATCAGTAAGAGTCAGGGCGGAAGAGTCAGAGCTTCCAAGAGACTCCTGGCCTAAGGGAGGGACAGTGGTGATGGCTCATTGGAGGCTGAGGTAGGCAGAATGTGTGTGTGTGTGTGTGTGTGTGTGTGTGTGTGTAGTTTGTGTTTGGAGGGCAAATGGAAGGCAGGTGGCCATGCATCAGCTCCTGTGCAGGCTGGGCACTGAGATGGAACTGGTATTATGGGGAGAAATAACACAGTAGAAGGGCATGGAGGAAGAAAGTTACTCACGCTCATGAAAACTGAGACAGAAGTGAAGAACTTAGGGCAAGACTACACAGTTCCATATTATCCACCCATTGATCCTCCTCCCCCAGACCTTTTACTAATCCATAGCCCAATCACCTTCTCCACACATGGAAATTTTGGGAGAAATTTTATTTCTAAACCACAACAATACTGTTTTGTTTTTCTTCTAAAATAAGGTTTTTGTCTTCAAAAATATATGATTGACATTGAATAACCATACATACTCTCGGAGTACATTGTAATAATTTCAAATTTGCACACAATGTGTGATGATGAAGTAAAGATGATTTACATTTTATCTAATAATTTATTTCATTTTGAGAACTTTCAAATTCGTATCTTTTTGCCCTTCAACCAAATATTTGAAATAATTTGATATTATGTTTTGCTATTCTTGAACAAAAGCTGAGTGTATCTTTGTTTTCTATTGTTTTATAAAGGAACATTAATATTTGAAGTTATAAATTACTAGTTATGCAATTTATTTTGTCTATGAAATAGGACAAATTGATTAACATTTCATTTTTTTCCCTATTCCTTGGTAAGGGACTTAGGTAATGCTGCTTTATTCTTCTCATGAATTTGACAAAAGATTTAAATGAGAGAGTGCAAATGAGCAAGATTTTTCAGTAGTGTAATTGTATACAGTATGAATGACTGCTTGGCTTAGTAGCTGAATTTTAAAAAAGGCTGTGAAAATGGATGAAATAATTGAGTGATTGAATGGACATGATTCAAGGTAATCTGAAATAAGAAGCATAGATTGAGGTAGTAGATTTCTTTGGCTGACCTTGTGGATGGTTTTGTCTGATGCTATAATGGAGGCCTGAGGTTTTCTAGGTTTTCTTACTACCTTCCTTTCTGATTCTTTATTTGAAACTTAATCCCCTCTATAATGCAGCTTTCCTCATATTAATTTTATTTAAAATATGAAGATCTCAGCATATCATTCATTGTTTTTAATTCATAGTTTAGGAGAGTACTCTCATTCCTCTTTCAATATTTTATTATATTTGAGTCTTGGTTCATCAGACTAGCAGTTAATTGATACACTTAACTTCTAATGCTATCAGTTCTTCTGTTCTCTTCATACCAGCTTTTGTGTTGTTAACCAAAGTACATTACTAAGAACGTTTCAACACCTGGCCCTTCACAGCTTCTTTTAAGTTTGCTGGAGTACACATTCCTAGTTTAGGAAAAAAAAAACTATAGCTATGTCTATTCATATTTATACCTATCCATGTTTTGTTTTTCAGAATTATCAAATTTTCAACTGAAACTAGATAAAATCCTGTGTCACGTGGAAAATAAATGGAGTATTTCTCTCATGAGGGATGTAGGGCTCACTTTAAGTTTGTCTTTGTTTTTTACAAATGCACATCTTCATGGAAATGCAGTTATTTTTATTTCCAATCAAATGAAATTTCAGACTGCTTGTTATTTATATTCAATGTTTCTTATGTTACATTAAATAAATTTGGGGCTGTTTAAAATATTGTTCCTTCATTTATTAAGAGAATGAATATCTGAAAATGCTTTTTTGTCTTTAACATTATTTTATTTACCTTTGAAATATAATTTACTCTCAAGCAGAATTTAATATATTCAACATCTGGCACAGTATCATAGATGTTACAATTTTCTGTGCACGGAGGAAATGATTGGTCTTATCATCTTTGAAAGCATCTTCAGTTAGAATGGCTGGCACACCCTGGAGACAAGCCTTCTGAGTAAGCATAATGGATCAAAGTATGCTATCTTCATTTTTGAAGATTGCTGTGCTTGCGTTACACAAGTACTGAATATGCAATGCCTTCAAAATCATAATGGAAGTTAGTGATATTATTATTTTGCTCTCTTTATTTAGAAGCTCTTTTTTTCTTATTGAATGCATGATCAGAGTAAATTGGCTCATCCGGAAATATCACTTACACCACTGTCAGGCTTACTCTTGTTGAGTCAAATCTTTTGTATTTTGTGAAGTAATTAAATATATTTTCCTAGTTAATCCCTTTCATGTGTGTGTTTGCAGATTTTACATATATATATATATATATATATATATATATATATATATATATATATATATACATATACACACACACACACACTTTTACAGAGAAAGAGTGTGAGGTTTTAGGCAATGAAGAAACTGAACATGTCATCTCCAGTCTAAATCTCTTCAAATACTTGGGTTGGTGCAGCTCATCTGCTAGAAGAGCCCTCTCTGGTGCTGTGCAGTGAGCCTCCATGACCACCCATGTCCTCTTCAGAGTTTCTGTGGGTGCACAGCCAGCACAGAACATATCCTTGTCTGGGCAAAGCTAGGTGACCACATTCCCATTAGGGATTTTGGGCAAGATGACTTTAGCTCCAGAAATAAATCCTCTCTAACTCCTAGAAAATGTTCCAGTCAGCACCAGTCATCATCTGCTACTCCTCCAGAGTGGAGGATTTGATTTCAGCACTCACTTTCTCTTTTCCTCTTGAGCTCAACAATTAGAAGAGCCCTCATGGGGTTATTGTACATTTTAAGTCGGATTTAAAACTGAAGAAGCCGCTCAGCTGAGAGATGGGCTTGGAGCTCACAGCCGCCATACCAAACCTCGCCTGCATTCCCTTAGGTTTGCTTGTTCACCATCACAGCGATCTCTTTTATTTTACTGAATACCACCCAGGTGGCTGTGTGGAAAGCTCTGGTGATGATCTGGGGCAGCCATCTTTTTTTCCACTTGTAGCTGGTTTAGTTTTGAGAATTTCTTCCAACAATTTGGCCCAATTAGTCTGTATAAGAATATCTCATTTTGGGCCGGAGATTTAGCTCAGTGGTTCCAGTGCCTGCCTTGCAATTGCAAGGTCCTGAATTCTATCCCGGTAACCACATACAATGCTGGGCGTGGTGACTAATGCCCACCAGCAATCAATACCACATACCACAGTGCCGGGCGTGCTGGCTCAAGCCTGTCATCCCAGCACTCAGGAGGCAGAGGCAGGAGGATTGCTGTGTTTGAGCTTGCCTGGGCTACATAGTGACCTCAGGGCCAGCCTGAACTACAAAGCAAGACCCTGTCTCAAAAGAAAAAAAAAAAAAATCTCATTTCTTCATATTTCTGGGACCAGGTATAAAGACATTTCATCATAAATCAAACCTTTCTGTATAATTACATACCACTGCATCAGTGTTTCAACTAGGGTGTTCTTTAAATATACTGTGTAATAAACTTATAGAAAAGATAGTATTTAAGCAAAAGGTTAAAAAAAAAACATTTTAAAGCAGGACAACAGAGAGGGTAGCAGGCGTACACACTGCTGTGACCTGCTTTTTCTTTTTCATTTATTTTTCTAATTTTTATGAGTTCACATCAAGAAGGAAAAAAAAATAAGACTCAGCAATTAAGGCTATCCCCGATCATTATTCCTCTGTGAATGGTAGACCCTCCTGGTATTTCCAAAAACATGTATTGTTCTTGTTCCTGAAGATAGGAAGGACATGGTGTACCAGCAGGAATTCTAGAGAATTCCAGTTCCTCAGCTCTGCCCAAGCCACAGCAGTATTCTGGCCTCACCCTCCCTCTCCCAACCAGAACTCGGAAGATCCTGACCAAAGCCCTCCTCGCTAGCTGCCATTTTCTCTAGGGGAGCTATGAAGAGACCAAAACAAGATGAAACATAATAGGATAAATTTACAAAATTTCCCACTTTATGGGAAAGTTAAGAAAGCTTAGGACAGGCAGAACTTAGCCTGGACTAAGGAGTTCATGTAACTGGGTGGAAATTAATATCACCTCACACTCCTCAAATGCTCACACTTTGCCTCATGTTTTATGTTATTTGTTTCACAAGGAGACTCATAACCTTTCACTTCTACAATATTTCAAATTTTGTCTGGTGTACATGTGTTTTTTACAGCAAAACACTGGAACATTTCGGGGATACATAATGCTGACATTCATCATAATGAATTTGCACCCGTACTTGGTGTATCCTGTCCCCTTTTCCCCAGTTTTCCCCTCCCATTAAACCTCCTCCCCTCCCTAAGTCCAAACACACACATTTGGAAATGTGAAGAGGAAATTCCTTTGTGGTGCTTATTTGCTTCTTTCAATTTTCAAAGGACAGTCTTGTTTATTGCTTTCTGTGTAGTTATGGACTTTCCGAGTTTGTACCTAGGAGCTTTTGTGAGCACTCCAGCACCCCTTAGGACTTTGTAACAGCAACACTGACACGACTCTACTGATGTTCATGCTGTTTGCTAGGCTCTGAGTAATAAATCGTCTGTTTGATCCATTAAGTCTCATTGCCCACTTTCAATACTCAGGTGCATGTAGCTGCTTTGGCTCATGCCTCTCTGAATGAGGCCAGGATTCTTTCTTAGCAGTAGATAAATTCAAACAATCTAAGTAGAATCTTGATCTACTAGTCCTTCAGAAAGTGTAGAAGATGATTTTCATTGAACTTATTTATTTATCATCATAATCATTTATTTTTTCTCCCCCCATGTAACAGATGTTTGGGGAATTATTACAGAGAAAGCAAACTGGTATGTTTGAGATTTTATTTTTATATTTAATATATGTCACAAGGAAGAAATTAGGATAGAATGAGGACACTGCTTACTTGAGCATCTAAGTAATTAATCATGTGAGAAAATACTATACAAAGACACTCTAAAGAAGAAAAACGCATGTTTTAATTAATTTCATGTCTTGCCTACACCTAACCCAGTTAGGTAACAAAATGTGAAAGGAGTTAATATTTTCTTCCTTTCCTTTTCTATTTATGTAAGAAGCAGTATTCCCAGGACAAAAATGATTATATAGTCACTTCAAGTACATGTCAAGTACAAGTAAAATATTCCCTAAATATAAGTTGTGTCGTGTCTGCTTTAAATAGCTACATCTAAATCACTATTTTCTTTTACCAGGACAAGGAAGACATCCCTCTCACTGTTCTTCCCTCGTCAATTTTGTCTCTTACCATAATTCATCATTCTTGAGTCAGATTACTCTCTAGAAACAAAGATGTAAATCTAATCTCCTTACTCTCCTGTTGAAAAACAACAAGTAACTTTCCACTGGAGTCAAGGTAATATTCAAACTCCTTGCAAATAAAGCTGCTATGAACTGTCCTGTACTTATGTGTTCATGAGCTTCATATATATCATAAGCATTTGGCTGCTTATTTATGTATATATTTATAAATGGCATGCCATTTGTATTATTAATAATAAAGACTGCATTTATTTAAAGGATGCTGTTGTATTTTTCCAAAATAAAATATTTTGTATACCTCCAACTGTATGATGCGAAGCACTTATATAAGAATTTTTTTTCATCTTTCTCAACATTTGATCTTTTCTTTTGTATTTTAACCATTCTTTTGTGTGCATTGGCATTATGATATTTAAACAAATGATGAGTAGGAAATAATCACTTGGAATGAAAAATATTATTGGATTAGTAATGCTTAGTAAATATTATTTATTGAATCAAGCTTAATGGGTTTAAGCAAGGTATATACACAAGAAGCTCAGGATATATTTAGTTTCATAATTTCTTAAGTTCTGAAATTATGGCCAATATAATGAAATCCTTAGCACTCTGTGAGATTGTAAATATCATTTCTGTCCACTGTAAACACATTTTAAAACAATGTGTGCATTTCCAGGATATGTCATTTATTTTATTCTATCTCCTTCTACTGCACATACAAGCTAGAGCAGCTCCTCTCCTCGCTGAGCATGTAGCACCTCATACCCGCCAAAGCACCATGGGGATCGTCCTGCATCCCACGGCTTGGCCTCCCTTCCTGGGACCCTTTACCCCTTCTAGTTCCTGCACAGATCCGCCTCAGCTCTGTCTCACTTTGACCTGTGACCCCTCTACGCTCTAATCCTCATACCTTTAACTATACCATGTTGATGAAATATGTCATTATATTTCATTACTTTCTCTTCACTTTTCCTTCAATATAATGCCCTCCTTTTTGGCCTGTCTTTTTCTGTTTCTAAAATATCAAAAGTAAATACTGGTATGAGAAACTGAAGAGGTTAATGAGTTCTAGAATGTATGGGAACTGTGGTGGAGGGGTGAGTAATGAGGGGTAAAGAAAAAAAATGTGATGGTAATAAAAAAGGGAAATAAAGCTTATGTATTTATGAAGTGGGACGTTGGGTGGATGGGTAAGGAAGTGGGAAAAAATGAGAATTAAATTGTGTCATATACCGGTACAACCTCCCACTACTGAGCGTGATCATGTGGTGTATATACAAGGTACCAATAAAGATAAAAGTAAATGCCCTTAGGGGTGCTCCACTAGGCCGATAAGTCACCTGTGTACAAGAGTGAAGAAGACAGATACTGTGGCCCGAGCAGGTGAGCACATCCCTAGCGGGCCAGGGCGGGTCCGCAGGTGTGTGGGAAATCGCCCCTCTGGGTCGCGGAGAATGTGCTTGAGAGTGGCTTGAAGGTGCAGGTCACCAAGGGCAATTCAACCCTCGTGGTGACCTCGGGGTGGGGCGGGGTTGCCCACACTTTTGGAAATTGTATGAAACTAGAAAGCAGTGTGCTTAGTTATTTTTCTTTGTCCCCAGTTTTACTGAGGTGTAACTGAAAAATAAGAATTTAATTTAGTTACGATGTGAAATGTATTAATACAGAATGTGACATGAATAGTGCTTCCAGGCTATTTATCATTTAATGCATGTCATTCGATCACATATGTATTCTGTCTTTGGAAGGGAAATATATTGAAGATATACTCACAGCAAATTTCAGGCATGTAATACTTCATTATTAACTGAATGAAGCACATTATTTATTTAGTCTCCAGAACTTACCTATGTCACGCAACTGAAATTTTGTACTGTTTGACCAATTTTTCCCCATTTCCTCTACCACCCAGTCACTGGAACCCACCTTTTTACAATATGACTCTATGAATTTAAATTCTTGGGAATGAATCTAAAAATTGGACTATGTAGAACTTTTCATGCTATGTCTTGTTTATTTCACTTAACATAATGTCTTCCAGGTTCACCCAC